>JAVQJL010055326.1:0-14120 GCA_036024295.1 Nannoperca obscura | reverse complement strand
CTCGGTGTGTTTCTCTCCAGATCTCCTGCGGGATGTCTGCAGATCTGGTCACCATGGCCGGCTTAAGTTCAATCAGCTGATCCCGGGTGTAAACAAAAGCGGCCATGAAGTTGTTGTTGCTCTCAGCTGACTGCAGGTGAAAGTACTTCCAGAGCGAACAAAAACCCACCAAAAAAAAAAAACCTCTCTACCAGCACATTTGTGGAGGCCACGACACCAACAAGTTAACTCCAAACAAAAAACCCATAACTACAAAGTTAAATAACAAAAAGATTTAAAAGAGCAAGTAAGACGAGCGGAGCAACCGTATCGGGCAGCACGCACTTACAAGCGCATGCGCACACATTGCACATTACATTACATTGCACAGACGCCAGCATTGTTGATTCTGAAGGCCTCAGGCAGATTTCATACAGCCTGGCAACACAAGCTAACTGAATTCTGATTGGATAAAAACTCTAACTTAAAAACAACACGAATATGAAGAATATTTTTATATATTTAGGGAAAGTAAATTCAAAATTAAATTAACTTTTATTAAATTATGATCATGATTTATGTTAGGCCAGCAGAGAAGGCCTTGCTGGCCCTGACGGCCCACCACTGGCAGAAAGAGAGATGATGGAAGTTTTGAGCTCCTTAATAGAACTTCCAATTGTCGATCCTTGCTCCTCGATAGCTAGCTTGAGTGCAGCTACGATGTTATCTGCCGTTTCTTGTTCCATTTTTCCTTTTTTCACGAGAGGCAGTTTTGTAGAAAATTTGATGACATTACTGCAGCATATTAGAATAAGAAGCTGATGCCAATTCTTTCAAATAAAATGGCGGAGAGTCCCAACAAGCGACTACCGCTCCGCCGCCATCTTCCTTCGACCACAAATACAGCAGATACGGGAGCTGCCATCTTGCGCTGGTGACGTAATTTGGAGTCAGCGCAGTAGTGATCGAGTTCCCGCCCATACAGCCGCCTGAGCCAATCGCGATCACACTCACAGTTGTCAAGTATCACGTGACACCCTGTTATTGTAGCACACTTGAACAAACATCAGCGTGATAAAAACTACATCAAATGACACAAACCATCTTTGGGAAAAATTCAATTTTCAGTTTGACCCATCGCATCAACAACGAGGTGGCTGGGCTTATGACCTATACTGCATCCAGCCACCAGGGGCGATCCAGATGTTTTAGCTTCACTTTTGGGAGCTGTCACGTCGTCCATCTTTATATACAGTCTACGGTCTGGCCCCTATATATTCCTTACATGCTTTGCGGGTGGGAGATCTCTCAGCTATTTTCTCCAAATTCCTAGAAGGTAATCAGAATCTGACTGCAGGTGGCTGTTATAAATTCCGCTTGAGGCACAGCTCAGTATATTAATTATTAAGTATCCGGCCTCAGGCTTGGTGAGTATGGAGGATATTTTTGGTCATAATTCAAATTAAAAGTCCAAATAGAAAACGCAAAGTCAAAATAGAAAACGAAGAGAGATTAAATTAAAAAGATCATTATTTTACTCATAACTACTAGGAATAATTAGGTCATAATTAAAATTCAAAGTCCAAATAGAAAATTGAAAAAGCAAATTTAAAATGTAAAATGATAATGACAAAAGTTAAATTTAAAATGCAAAAGCTTAAATACAAATGCTCAAACTGAAAGCTCAAATTAAAAACTTAAATTGATAAAAGTAAATTATTGTTTATTTTGCATTTGCACTTTATCATTTGGCATTTGACATTTGGTGTTTTAAATTTGATATTTTCTATATTTGATTTGGCCTGTTCCATTTAATATTTTCCAATTGCTCCATTCCATTTCCATTAGGTGTGTTGCGGGTGAAGTCTGCAGTGTAGAGTGTGAAGAGGAACGGTGCCAGGACCGTTCCCTGGGGGCCCCCGTGCTGCAGACAGTAGTGTCGGAATGACGGTCCTCATGTACTGCGAACGCTTGGTGAGGTAGTCCAGGATCCAGGTTGTGAGGTGGTGATCCACCCTGACGCTCACCAGCTTGTCCCCCAGAAGCATGGGCTGGATGGTGTTAAAAGCACTGGAGAAATAAAAAAAACATGATTCTCACAGTGCCCCCAGCCGTCTCCAGGTGAGAAATAGCATTACATTTAGCAGACGCTTTTATCCAAAGCAAATTCCAAGTGAGGAGGTGATTGGGGTTGAACCCACGACCTTATGATTGATAGGCACACAGCTGTACCACACCACACCTCATCAACTATATTGAGGATAGCCTTTTACTACTATACCCTATCTTTTCTTTGGTTTATAATTTTTATTTGACTCTTTTTTCCTAAATATTTGATGTTGAGGGCGGGGGAAGGGGTGTGTTTAGAATGAATGTCTTATGAAACATTCACTGTACTTTTGGGGGGTTTCCTCATATGAAGCAAGTTTAGAACAAAAAGGGAACTATGAGAATACACACCTGTGTAAAGAATATTCAGTAATACACACCCACAGAAAATCAGGGGGTGTGCTTGGTATTTCTGAGTGGGCCCCACTCTTCAGTTATGGCCAAACATTTCAGGTTTAGAATATTTGTCTTTCATATCTTGTAAATATACTTGATTTGTTTCAGGTGTAACTTTATGTACAAGATGAAAAGTCACAGGATCATTACGAGGTCATTGCAATTCCTACTTTGGGTGCAATGAGATGTCTGTACCAACGTTCGTGGAAATTACATTCCTGTAAAAAAAGCAAAAACATCAACCTCATGGTGGCACTAGAGGGAACGTCAGGGGATTCTCAAAACCAGTAGGATTAAGCCTCAGGAATTCAAGAGTCTGCACAAAAGGTCATGGCAATTCATCCAAAGGTTTTCGGGATATTTCAGTCTGGAAAATAGTGCACTGACCTACACTGCTAGCATGGCTAAAACAGCCACAGCACTTTACCTGTGCCGTTTCTCTTCCGTGACACTTTCAGGATCGGGGAAATGGAAGACAGTATTTTATTTTGATTGCTGATTGCAGTTAAAAAACACACCACCATATTTATAAAATCAGAGTATAAAAATTGAAAAAAGATGTTATGCAATCAGAACAGTTGGACCTGCAGTTGTATTTTTCACAGTCCCAGCAGAATCCAACATCATAGCAATACTTTGTGTGCAATCTGAGAAAGTATGTGCTGGATTCGCAGGATTCTTTAGTTGAATGTATTAAGAAAGTAAAACATTGTAAACCGACAGGGTTACACACACACACTTAGATCCTGTTGCAGTTTGTATGCCAGTTTATGTAGTCTGGGGTTTAAAATAGAGATTATAAAGATGGAGGACTGACAGCTCCCCAAAAGTGAAACCAAAACATCTGGAGGCTCCAGTATAGGCCGCAGTATAGGTCATATGCCCCGCCCCCTCCATATGTCGCTTTGGATAAAAGCGTCTGCTAAATGCCTAAATGTAATGTAATGTAATGTGTTAGCGGGGGGTGTCATGTCATGATTGACAACTGTGAGTGTGCTCGCAACTGGCTCGGGCAGGTGTATGGGCGGGACCTCAATACAATCACTACTGTGCAGACGTCACCAGAACAAGATGGCGGTTTCCGTATCCGGGGTATTTGGGCTTCATTTTTGTACAGTGGGAGGAAGTAGAGACGTCCATCTTTACACAGTCTACGGTTTAAACACAACACAAAACTAACCATTTTGAATCTGTGCATATAATTGATTAATTAAAAATCGATCGTGTTTTTGAAAATCGATACAGTGTCACAAACTGTAATATCGCGATGCTCAAGAGCCTCGATATTTTCGTACGCCCCTTGTCAAGTCAAAAACATTTAAAACACTGTGGCCGTCAGAAACTTTATTTTAACATGGCAACAAACACTTTCATCTCCATTTCCTCTTACACACAATCTTCTGGACGTTTCAGTTTTTTCCCCATACTTTTGGATTTCACAGCAGCACAGCTTGAAGAAACACTGTTCTATCAAATAGTGCACGTTACAATTACCCACAAGTTAGTTCACTAAATATTCACAATGAAATATTCTAAATCATTCTACATTATTTGGTTTAACCATTTAACAGGTACTATCAACAACAAGGATGTCAGTTTTTCAATGGCAACGTGTAACAGAAACTATCCCAACTCCCTATTAACACAAAATTATTAGCAGCATCATCCAACACTAACATTTCAGTTTTTCAGTTACAAAAACATGAAACAATAGTCAATGCCACAGGAGCTCTGTAACCACGGCGATTAAAAAGGGCCGATGGCAGCTATGAAAAGAATAATGCCGCATTAACTAGCAGGTGCTAGTTTTAATATAGTACCAATGTTAGGTAGTTCTGGGTCTGCATGTATTACTAACCACCATCAGTAAGTCATCACTTTGTGTGGGTGTCTTTTATCTGGCCCTCTGCAAATAAAGGTGCATTAAGAACTGAGAGGTAGCTTCAGCAATATCAGTACTCTGTTCTCAGGTAATTAAAAAACTAGAAAGCAGCTGAGCACTCCTGCTGTTTCGGTGTCTGAGTCCGGTGTGCAAAGAGTGACATCTCTCAGAACGCAAATGACTCACTAAACAGACTTGTGACATGCTTAAAACACTTTCATAGCAGACATTTTGACATCTCCTAATGTGCAAAGCACAGGTGTAATGAATGAGCAATAATGTGTGCATCCCAATTAGTTATGCGAGCTCCAGGGTTCTGCTAAACCCACCGTTCATGTATTTGGTTACACCTGCGCTTTTCCTAAGTTAAATGCTGTGTCCCAATTCCATTCTACAGACTCCATACTAAATGCATAAAGTGTGCACTGTATACGTATTGTCATTGTAAACCTCTTTGCAGTTAGCATATAACAAAATCAACATACTTCATGGTGTTGAGCCGGTGAGGAAAGGACATACGTTTTAGCTGACAGCAACTGTTTTTCAAACATTTAATGCACATGATTTTGTTTTCAGGAGCCGATTCACCGCCATTAACACATTTTTTCATCTTTATTCTTCTAGCTGCAAGCAGCTCCTCCAGAGACTGTGCGCTGCATTATTATTGCACATGCACTTAATTAAGTGTTACTGTGCTGGAAATGGATTCCCCTGCAGCACTGTATACATCTCAGAGAACAGGCAGGGGTTAATGGAAAAGACCAAAATATTGTACTGCTGGCTCAGCACGGCCATGAAAATAGAGACTCTTATAAAGTTTTGTAAATAGTCAGGCTCTGTGTAAGAAATACATTCATAATATAGATCTGATGTGAGTTTTTGCATGTATGAAAAAGCTTATTATAGTCACTGTTCACATTACACTTGTAATCCCTTCATCACTGAACAGACATGAGGGCACTACTGTGCTTGAAGTGCACTACAGGCACATAAAACCTGTATTTACAGTTTGAACTTATATGTAAAAATGATCAAATGGATCTGAGCTTATTACAGTAGGAAGCAGCTATGCATGGAACCGTCCCAAATCTCGCACTGCATATTATGAAATATTCTGTTGACTGACTGTAGTGCATTCTTAATTGTGCGTGCTTTGTATGAATCTTTTTTTTTTGTATGAAAGGTCCTCATGTTCCCTGTTTTTGTTCCACTGCTGTTTTCCGGTGAATTGACCGATTTTTAAAACTCCTGCTCTTCCCTGACTTCCCAGAGAGAACAGACAGAATTCAGAGTTGTTCCCTGTTTGGAAGACACGTGTCCTAGATGCATTTAGGAATGCTAGGATGGGTGGGAACCCTGGTTGTTATTGAACTGTTTAAACCATTAAATTCACAAAGTGTGGGAAACAATGAGACACAGAGAGGCTCTTCACTCCCTCTCCTTTGCTGGAAGATTTGAAACAAACAAGAAGTCACCGGATCCAAGACACTGAGCATGCTCGCTGGAATAGAGAGCATTGGAACTCAGTGAATGTCTCCTGGGTTACCAGATGTACTGCACTGAAACGTATGAGTTGCGGCCCGCGTGGCTCTGATGGACGTCAGAGTCGGGGACTTTGTGGGGCGTTCTTCGTCTTGCATGGAAATCCGATGGGAATTTCTTCATCCTGTGAAAAAGGGAAAAAAAGTATTCACTGTGTTCCGTTAACTTTGGGATGTCTGCATCTGAAAATCAGTGAATGAAGTTTATACATACTGTTTCAGCAGTGTCTGCCGTCTCCTCTCCCTCAGTGTATTCACTGCCAGGGGCGAACGCCTCACCGTCGGACAGAGCGCTTTCCACTGCCTCCTCATCGTAGTCTGTCTGGTACTCATCAGACAGTTCCTCTGAGGGCAGACAGGAGAAGACACAACATGAGCACCAAATGTTTCGTTTTACTTGAATATTTGATAAATTTTGTTCCATTTGAATTCATAAAACTGTAAGAATCATGTAGCGTTTCACAAGTTTTCAATGCAACTTTACCCTTAAAACAAACAAGCTTTATACTGAAAGACGTTTGAGTGGATTTAGTAACCTACAAATTATAACACCAGAATTGTAAAAATCTCCAAAAGATGTTCATGGCTTCTGTAATGTTATTAGGGATTTATTTTAATAACATTGGTAGTACTCAGAGCTTCGCCTGCATCTGCGTACAGCAAAAAAAACAAAAATAAAAGCAGGCTTTTATGTACACGTCACAATGTTTAATGCATTGTTTTGTGATTTTAATGTTTTACTGATAACACACCATTGATTACAGCGTTTTTCACGGGTTCGATTCTCGATACGATCTCTGCCAGGTCAGTGAAGGATGCATTCGGACAGGTGACCACCTGAAAGACACAAACTGCATCAGTCTGATGGAGACTTCAATTTCAGGTCATTCATTCTTTATTATTTAGTGACAGCTGAAGAGGGACAGGAAAGGTGATGTATTTATGGACATCAGCTGCAGTGACCCCACGTCGTGTCTGCACGGACGTCCGAAGTGTGACAGCAATGCACAGATTTATAAACCGTGCTCAGATTTATAATCTGTGCCTAGGGAGGTTGATTTTTACCTGAAAGCTGTGTATCACAGCCCAGTGTTCTCCGCATGTTTCCGCAACGTCACGCAAAGTTTGAGATTAAATCCCAACATTGTGTTTACCTTGCATTTTGCATGCAGAGTATCAGTCTGACCCAGTCTTCTAAATATCCAACTAACTGTTAGAATCCACACTGGTCCAAACAACATGATTCAGGTCAGTAGTGTCAGGAGCAACTCACATGGCCAGTTTTGGTCTTGTGGAACTCCTCCTGGTGTTTGTCCTTCAGCATGCTGTCCACCACGCCGCTGCGCTGCCACACATCGAACAACGTCTTCCCGTGCTGATACCCCACCTCCTGCATCAGAGTGGAGGGGGGTCAGAGTGACATTCAAAGCCAGCAGATAGAAGAGAACAGCACCGAGGAACAGAGGGGAAACTCACAGCGATCTCGTCAAACTTGGCGAAGTCCAGCGTGCCGTAGTGGTCGATGGGCGGCCGAATGTACTCGCAGTATTCACTGTCTTTGACCAGTTCCAGCTGCTGCACACAGCAGACGTAAGCAAGCCGGGTTTGGATCTCTGCCATGTTCAGCACCTGGAAGTTTGTTGAGTTAAACAGGGCTGTGAATAATCCCTAGAGTTCTTCTGTAGATTCTCTCCAACATCTCTCTAAGATAAGCTCAGCAGGAGAGAACTTTGACATCTGACATACATTTGGTTTTGCATTCTTTTTGGAAAATGGCCACGAGAATAACTACTAAGAACATGAAGGCATTACCTTGACTTTCTCAGCCAGAGGGTTGAAGCGTTTCCACAGCAGCCACCAGCCGTTCAGGGAGTCACCATAGTTGGTCAGGTTGGTTTCATCCTGACTTCCAACATCGATCGCAATCACAACCTTGGCCCCCATGGAGCGAGCGACATCGGCTAATACCAACACAAGAGCAACACGTTCAGTGTTAACTTTTCTCAAATCCGCTTCTTGTTGTTCTGACGAAGCTTTGGTCATTTCACTATCTTAGATTTTGGGTGATGCCCACACAATCCTAATGATGCAGATTAGCGGAGGTTTTGATATATGCTAACTGAGGACGTTACTGTTCCATACTTTTACTTTGATTGATGCTATTTAGTTAATAATATTTAATGTGAAACCAGGTTTTTAGGGGGCCTTAAAGGGGAACTTCACTGATTTCACACATCAAACTTCTAACTGTCAATGGTGGCATTGCATTGTGGGTAATGTAGACATCAGGCTTTGAAAAGGAAGAAGAATGCATGGAATTTAAAAAAGATGACATGCATTGTTTTTGGTCCTTTTAGCGTCCATTGTGAATCTGACAATGTTATACAACTGCGATGACGACTACTACTACTAATAATAATAATAAGTGGAGTACTCGGAAGTACATATTATGATGGACTAAAGATTTTACAACCCATATCTTTGAAAGGCTATGTGAACTGAGACCTCTTAATTCTATGTTCTGTATTATAAAGAGACCTGCTCTAATGAAACATGCCTTGAGATACCCTCTGTTCGACACTATATAAATAAAAGTGAAATCTCTTTCATAAGAAAACCTCTATAAACCTCTTTCTAAATGTAACCTGCTGTTTATCTTTGTGGTTAAAACCTGGCCAGTGTTTTATTTTACCTTCTGTGTTAAGTTAAACTTTCTGATGCTGCAGGTTGTGTTCCTCGTCAACAGAATGTATTTCATCCTGCATTTACAGTAAGGAAGCTCTTATGTACTGAAACTGGAGTCAAGTGTTTGGTGAAAGACCTGTTGCACTTACTGGATTGCTGCAGTGATGGCACTACTTAAAATCATGAATGCAGAGCCATGTTGAGCATCTCTGTATGTGACTTGAGCCAAAAATACTGAGATGGTCCATCAACACACAGGAAGTTGTTTCATTCATTAAAGAATTTACTTGTTGTTCTACACATGTAGAACCTTTATTACAAAATGTATAATTTCTTAATGTAGAAAAGTGTGATCATGTTGGACACAAATGGCAGCATCTGTCTTACACTACAAGTAGTCACTAGTATTGTTTCCCTTTCTGTTTAGACTCTTCAGCTTCCTGTTTACTAAAGAGGATAAACATGTAAACGCCGGGTTCTTTCCACAATATTATCAACATTTGAAAGAATGGTTCCTTTCAGGTACTTTATGTGTGAGTGCATGAAGTACCTTCATGTGCATGTGTGAAATAATTTAGAACATTCTTGTTGTCTTTGTATGATTTAATCTGAAGTAACTAAACTTCAG
Source organism: Nannoperca obscura (assembly GCA_036024295.1). Lineage (NCBI taxonomy): Eukaryota > Metazoa > Chordata > Actinopteri > Centrarchiformes > Percichthyidae > Nannoperca > Nannoperca obscura. The sequence goes on along the minus strand of JAVQJL010055326.1, from coordinate 4,900 downwards.
CACTTACAGTGCTGGAAGAACAGCACCCTCTTCTGGTTAACTGCTGTAACGTGATTCAGCTGAAGCCTTCAAACACCCACCAAAGGAGCTCTGGTTAGACTTAATTCAACTGAACATATGTATGTCTCTAGGACAGATCTGGATGATCCAGTCTATATGGGGGTAAGTAATTACTTAATAAGCAAATGCTGCCCTATCTTGGTATGTAATATACAATTCCCACTCATATGAAGCCCACTACCACCTTTTCAGTGTTACTCACCAGGCAGGTTGTTGATGTACCCTCCGTCCATGAGTAAGTGTCCATCTTTGGGATCACAGAGAGGCGGCAGGTAGCCGGACAGCGACATACTGGCCCGGACATACCGCCACAGCGAGCCTGGAGAGGAGGGAAAGTGTACGCTTAACAACTGAAAGAAGAGACAGAGCAGTAGAAAGAGATGGCTGACTATACTTAACATAACCAAGTCCAAAATATTAAAAGGACCATAGCAGTGTTACTTTGTATTTTGGTTACAAACCACATATACATTTGCTTTGCTGCATTGATTCTCTTCCCTCCAGGCAACTATTCCTGTAATTCACGACAGTAAAATTGTACCAAGTCATTTTTTTGGTAAAACATGTTTTCAGAGCGGATTCCAAACATGCACATTTTTTCATGTTTCGCAATCTTCCAAAAACAAAACAAAACAAAAATAGCTGGATATTTTTACGATAAAAAAACGCAGAAGAACAGACCGTCAGTGTGAACTCTCATGGAGGAAGCTGTGATATCTGTCGTAATATTGAAGTACGGCAGCCACAGGTCCTAGCAAAGAAAGTGGAAAAGCAGAAAGAAATGACATTTGTAATAAAGTATCAGTATGTATTATGTACATATAATTTGTATTTGATGCCAGTTGGAATTATATAAACCCCAAACACTCAAATGTTCTCATGGAGCACTTAATAAGCACAGAGCTCCCTACATTCAAATTCAGGTGTGAAGTCAAGGTGAAATGATTTACTGCACTTCCAGCTGTGGCAGTGAAATTCAAATGATGCTGCATAATGTTAGATTAAATACACTCTGATAAACACGCACAGCAGAGCCAATAGATTAGAAGCTGGTCACATGCTCCAATTTTGTCCTAATAATTCCTTCTGCTTCGCTCACATTCTTTGTCCTTTCCCATTAACTTGTTTTGAAGAAACCGCTCGCCTTACCTCTATCTGTTTGTCCTTGAAGACGGTGCCGACGCTGGAGTTAAAGGAAGCTCCAGAAAACATGGAGGTCACGGGGTAGGTCAGGTCCAAGATCTTCTTAAAGTAAGAGGACATATCCTGAGAGAGAAAGGAGGTCACAAAGGGAAGTGAAGAGAAGTGTGTAGCAATAGCTTAGCTTTCCCCAAAAAAATCCTCTCTAGTGCCAAGACGAGAAAAACATCAGAGAAATATTGATTACCAAGACCAAATTGAAAACAGTGCTTTCCTATCTTTGGTATAATGTCAACACACCATGGCCCACTCACGAGCCCGGACCCTCATGCGGCTGTTGCTCTTCTCCTCAGCGTACAGTGCTCCCATTAAGGAGCCGATGGAGGTGCCGCCCACCATGTCGATGGGGATCCCCGCCTCGTTCAGCGCCCGCAGGATGCCGACCTGAGAGCAGCCCCTAAAAACAGACCGTCGGAATCCCACGTGATGAGTGAGATCACGTTTTTTTCCATTTTCATTTGAACAAGTCTCATATTGTATATATATCCTATTAATAAATCGTGTCTGTAGTGAGATTACTACACGTGTTTCCAGTGGAGTGTGACATTTTGTGGCAAGTCTCTCCAATGAAACAATGTTGGTAAAAATTGGTGAAAAGGTTTGGGCTGTGTTAAATGTTAAAATTGATTTCATTGGAAGAAAAGCGGTTCACAAGAGCCATATAGGGAGCACTAACCATACAAACCCACTCAAATAATGGAGGCAAGGACGAAGTCAATGGGTGCAGTAACAGTTCATAAGATACATGTGAAAGCATTAAAGCTGCTGTAGGTGCCTCAGGTCACAGAGGAACACAGCCCATACCTTGTCAGAGCTCCAGGACAAGCCAGAGCAGCGAGGAGAAGAAACAGATCAATCAGAACAGAAACAATCAGAATACACCTGCTTACTGGAATATGTACATTTTTGACATTTGCGACTATCAGTTGTTTGTTGTTGTGTATCGATACTTCTACAACGCCCACATGGGGATAAATACCATTTGAGTTTTCTCTTGTCATGCTAATGCTAAACTGTAATTGTATTGCATATGTACCGATGGAGTCATTACATGTAATGCACACAGCAAAACAAAGAAAAAGCACTGAAGTTGCACTGAAACAGTTTCAATGCTTTTTCAGTCTTTGCATTATGAAACAAGTTACACAATCGATAGCAGTAATTGTTTCTAAGCACCACAACTTTGCAACAATACTGCGTACTATGTTTGTAGGAGCCTTTTTAGTAAGTGAGCTGGGTGTACGCATAACACTAGTTGGCCCAGTAGGTGGCGTATGTGTGACTTTGTGTCAGTACCAATATAGGCAGGAACCTTTGGGTGGAAGCCAGGTGTTGCTGTACGGAGGAGCACAAACAGTCTTTGACCGCTATGCTACTGCACGCTTGGACTTTGGAGACAGGTGATTGCTGTACAAACAAGTCAATATAAGAGGACGATTTATGGAGGGTTAATGGAATCTTGCCCTAACAAGTTAAAGAGCATTAACACGTACAATAAATATTCTGTATAAAGCAAGAAGTTTGGACTCTTTCATGTTACTAATGCTAGTGTGTGGAATCTATGCAAGCGCGTCAACTGTAGGCTATACCTGTTCATGCAGCCCCTCAGTGGCTTTAAATGTAGGCTTAGCCGCTTCAATACTAGTCCATGCATTTGTTACATATAGGCTGGATTATTGCAACTCCCTTTTATCAGGCTGCCCCAATAAGTCCCTTATCCAGAATGCTGCAGCATGTTTACTGACAAGAACCAGGAAAAGGTATCATATTTCTCCAATAATAGCTTCTCTACACTGGCTCCCTGTTAAATGCAGAATAGAATTTAAAATCCTTCTCCTCACATTCACAGCGCTTAATGGTGCTATGAACTATTTAAAAAAGGATATTTTGACAAAATACATTTATGAAATAAATAGGAATTTAGTTCTTAAACAACCAATCAACCTATCACCGATAATATATGTAATGACAAAATAACAATAAGCTGAATGTCTCTCTATTTATAAGTGTTTACTAATTGTATAGTCATATTACTATCGTTGATTTTATTAAGTGTATTATTATTATTATTATACTTTGTCCCACACGGACTTCCATACATTTCACGGTGGAATCATTTGACTGATAGTCATGTGACCAAACACATGTCTTGCAACACCTGATTCCTCGTCTGACAAACGGCGTATTTCAGCAGGTAAAACCCCGTAGTTATTGAATTCTGTAGTTCATGTTAACAGCTAACTAGTAGTTTCACATTTGTTGAGTGGCATTAACTGACTTGGCAGCAATAATGTACATTCAGCTACACTTATAATCCACTCTGGTTCGAGTTGTTTCGTTTGCTAACATTAGCCACTGTCTCGCCAAACTCCATTGAAAAATCTGACAATCTACCACGGTTCTGCTTATGGATAATGTTAACCGTTGCGGACCATCTCTTTCTGCCTCAATAGTAGATAACAGCCAGCCCTAATTGAGCCAAATATATTTGAGAATGTGTTTGAAATAGATTATGCACTTTACTATATCAACTTTGATAATCAGATAGCAAAGCACACATTCAGTTGTCAGTATTTGAATGGCGTTTGGCGTGGTGTTTTCTAATACTGTTACTCTATCGCCATCATATTACCATGGCGCCAGTAAAAATCTGGTGAGTGTTACCGTTCAGGCTGTAACTTCATTACATTCTTCTTATTTATTTAGTTAGTCAATACGATGAGGCTGGTCATTCTGGACGACTATTCCCTGGCAAGTGAGTGGGGAGCAAAATACATCCGCAACAGAATCATCCAGTTCAAGCCCTCTGCTAAAAGATACTTCACTCTGGGCTTGCCTACAGGTGAGCACCATTCACACCAACAATAATGTTCTGGTAGGGTTAGAAGACAAGCTATTTATGGAACTTTATCAATATTCAGCTTAATGTATATTAACGTCTCTCATTTCATTCAGGGAGTACTCCGTATGGCTGTTACCAGAAGTTAATTGAATACTACAGAAGTGGAGATATTTCATTCAAATATGTGAAAACCTTCAACATGGATGAGTATGTAGGTGAGTTATAGACTGACTAATGAAACTGAACTTTCCTCTTTAATTTTAGACTTATGTTATTCAACTTCAGAATTGTGCATTGTAGGCAGTGTTGGGAAGGTTACTTTTGAAATGTAATAGGTTACAGATTACTAGTTAGCCTGTTTAATAAGTAATGTAACTATTTCGATTACTTAATTAAAGTAATGTAACATTACATTTGATTACTTTTTGAATACTTTAACAAATGTTTTAAACTGAGCAATAAAGCTGAAAAGTCCTAAAATATACATTTAAACCAGGCAGTGTAAACCTTCCAACAGTTCTCAACACAGATGACTGTCTCCCCCAGTGCAGCCTAACATATGCATGTTATTATTATGGAATAAAGTGATATTCTATATAGAATACGGTTCACACCCAATGATCAACCATATTAATGTGTGTTTTATATTAAATATAATTTGGAGAAGTCAAATCACATCCAGGCCAAACCACTAGTAATATCCTCAGATTTGTCCACTAGGTGGCTTACGGTTCATTTTGATTTAGTGGAGAAGAATACGACACGATCACTATTCAAGGAGGACAACCATTAGCTTAG
>JAVQJL010055322.1:0-25801 GCA_036024295.1 Nannoperca obscura | reverse complement strand
GACCATAGGATAAGGGCAAAGCAGGCAATAGCCTTAACGGGTGGAGTCTAACTGAAATAGAACATTAGGAATGTACCGTAACTACAGATTATACGAGTAAAGGTGCAGCCGTTTAAACTGTGGGCCCATCTGGTTCCTTTAACTAACTGAACAAAAAGATGTTTTGGGGAGCCGATTGTCCAGTCTCAGCGAAACTCTTACTCATGATAAGACCGAGATGGGGCCCATGTAGTAAGTGAGCATAGGCTGAAAGTCTGTGTGACAGAGGGATGAGTCCAGTAGCAATAGCCTTGAAGGGCTGCATGTATACAATAGAATCTGGAGTTACAGAACGTAACTAACATTCACGCCTGTTCATTTTGATAGACCAACAGCCAATGGGGAAACTCCAACACTCGACTGACCAATGGGAAACTTCATCACTCACTTAGTCAGTCAGTGACAGACTTTCGTGTTTACAGGGCTGGCCTCACTTTCCTGCTGACTTGCCAAAAGACCTGAACATAGATACAGGAAGCTAAAATCATACCTTTTCAAATGTAAACTCAAAAGAATGTCTACCTTTTGAGATGCAATTAAATGTGGCCAAAAATATTTTGGTTCATTCATACATCACCAAGAACATGATATGGTTTCCAGTTAACAATGTCTACATTATAAGCGGCGGTACTTCAAATCACACTGGCATATACTATAGCAGACCTCTATACAACATTACACTGTTTATAATTTCTTATGGCCCTGTGTCCCTTCTCTGCCTCTGAATAAAAGGATGGGAAGTGTGGGAGGAGAAAAGAGATGAGAGCTTTGAAGTGGTTGCTTTGAAGAAGCGTGACAGAACCAATTGATTCAGGTGATTGGGAGCTTTAGTAAAAGCCAATGTTGAAATGGTTAAAGGGTGTTAAATCATAAATGAGGCACAAGCAGCACAACATGACCACATATTTTAATGTCATGCTTGTTTCTATAAGTTGGTACATTCTGGGTGATTCATTCAATAGCACATACATACATAAAAACTGAACGGCTGATATTAGCCGGGATGTGTGTATAATTCTTAGCAGCAGGAATGGACGTGACAATATTCAGTTTAAAGTGATTAAGTGATATTTTCTAATCAAAAATTACTTTTTTGTTTTTGTCATAACCTTTTTATTCTCAAAAATCAAGGTCACTGTATTTTCAGGATAATTGAGTTCCTATCTACATTATTGTAAGATGGTAAATTAAACAAAAAATGTGATTTGGGGATTCTTGCTAAGCTAATTAATGCATACATAAACTAACACTATCACTCACTGCCACTCATCACATTTTTATAAACTGTCAAGTCCTCAACCAAATCATTACAGTTGTCCTCTTTACAAGCTCATTTTATTGCACTAGTGGTGAGAAGCATTGTGTGTAAATACAGTTGATCTCTGGGCCATGTCTAATGTGTTTATTTTGGCGGCTGCTTGTTCTGACCCTGTTTGTGTGACCAGAACTCTGCCCCTCATGTAAATGATTGAGAAGGGGCATCCCCAACATTTTAAAAGTTTTACAAACAACTCCATCATGAATGTTTGTATACCCCAAAATAGAGTATTATTCTGTTCATGTTTACAACTCTGTGTTTGTGTGCATGTACTGCATGTGGGTTGTGTACATGAATACACACATTACAAGTTACCCTTCTATCCCTTATCATGTATGGCATGATGTACATTTTGATTGGCTGCTACAGGCTATAGTGTTTAACAGATTATAGATTACATTTTTCTATTAAACTGCATTAAAATCCTATTTTCCATAACATAAGGCAACATATGGCTAAGCATGTTAGAGTAGGCACATGGAGAAAGAGGGAGCATGAAAGAGAGGGCGAGAGGGAAACAGTGAACATGGGTCAAACTCATCTCAATAAAAACGAGTAGTTAATTTAACTTTCAACAACTGTTTTTAAACTGTTTGAAAATTATGCAATACTTTAATATCTGTTGAATTTTTTTATACACTTTAATGTGACAGTCTCATTTGGATATATGTCTATTGCCCTTGCAGCTGATATAAGTGCAGATATACCTTATAATATAAGCACCACACACACGCCCCTATGTGCTGCTTTATGTGATGGAAAATAAGGATTTAATACAGTATAATAGGATCATCTTTATGTGCATTTAATTTGTAATCTATTAAACGTTACCCCCCCTCCAACAATCAGAATGTGCATGATATTATGTACAGCAATAACAGCTTAGATCCCTTTTAGCATATTCACTCTTCAACCCAATGACTTAACAGATCACATGAAATACTTTTTACTGTATTTAATGTTTAATGTTATTCTTCCATACTGATCTTCCATACCATCTAACTACCTTAAACCCAACAAAAAATATACGCCTCATATTCTTCAACTAAAATAGTATAAATCAGCACATCAGGGTGGACTTGATGTGTGATGGGGAGACAAAGAAAACAAAATCACTTTAAAACAGAGTTGGCACACTGGAATCAATCATTTTCTGGGTGTATGTACTTTCATGCAATGAAACCAACAGCATATATGCAGGAGTGGACATGTAGTACACTTTGCTGGCTAGCATGTGTTCGCAGTTTTGCAGTTGCTGATTACAACCTGCCAGTACCAGTAGTTTGATTTGGAGAAGGTGACAACAGCCCTCAAGTTTGAATTTTAGTGTCAACATGGTTTATGGGTATATGGAGCAACATATACTGACATGACCCATAGATAATAAAAATCTTACATTCTATGACATTTTTTAAATAATTAAACAATATTGAAAAAATACCATATGTGAACATAACAGAGGAAAAACTGATGAATCAGTGCTGTGTAGTGCCGCAAATCGACCATGTTTGCCAACTCTTGGTTTGGCTGCTCTCGACTCTTTTGCTTGTTTCGTTCCATTATCTATGATGTCCATCTCTAACAAAAATGCTTGGGGAAAAAAAGCAATGCGAAGTGTGTTTATAGAAAACATCACACACGACAACACATACCCTTCTAACAAGCAAAACTGAGATATAGACATGCATACATTATCTGCTGCTTGAAGCTATCAATTCATTTGGCCCTCATGAATATGTATCAGACAACACATAAAGACACTCTTGAAGGGATGTGTATTCCGCCTTGCAACACACACACACACACACTCTACAGAGTGCTTTATAAATACCATATTAATTTAAACCAAAGCATTTTCAAGAAGTGACTCATTTCTTCTTCACGTGGCGAGAACATACACACACACACACATCCAGAACACATACACACACCTCATCTACATATTACCATGTGTAACCATGCGACACTTTTGTACAGTGCCACAGACTGGAAGGCATGTCTGACCTTCAATTACATTAGTCCCTCCCTTGTTTTCCACCATCAGCCAATCCCCTCTGGCTGTCTGCTTCCACAGTAAACCTCCCACCCACTACTAGACAGTAAAACATTCTGGTGCAGATGTCAACAGCAGCAACTTGAGAAATGAAATGATGAATTTGGAGGGAAAAGAGAAAAGTGAGAGTATGTGTGTGGTGAGGTTGGATTTAGAGAAGAAAAAGTTTGTTAGGAGAAGAAGAGGGACACAGAAATGTTGCATGGAATCTAAGATATATATAAATGTGGAATAGCTATACATTTTATTAACATTGAAATTAATTGTCACTGTCTACATCCCATGTCCACTAACTGAAACTGCTAGTGCTTATTTAAAATTTTCACATGAGATGATTTTACGAATTAAAATATAGGCTATATAATAATTAATTATAATTGCTTTAATTTATTTACATCCTCCTCAATCCCTGCTTAAGGAAAAATCCCTACATAACAAGTCAACTAATGCTACTTCACCACTTCATTTAATTAATTTGAGACTTTTCCACCACTGTGATACTTTTCCTACACAAAGGTTTGGCCTGTCAGATACAGGTTTCCAAGTGATTAGCCAGCACAAAACAAGTATATACCATATACAGGTTTAGTGAAGTGATAGAGTTTAAGTAGAACACAGTTTATTATAACGACCACTGATATGAAAAAATAATCAAAGCTTGTCCAATATGAAGACACTCTACAAAGATTCTCACCATTTGTATTCAACAGCTCTCACTGAAATTATTGATCTTGCATGCAAGAAATTAACATTTTCACAGACACAAGCAGCTACATATTAATACACATATACACATATACAGAAGCCCTCCTTCAATCCCCACCACACAATTCTCACATATTTACACCCTATAACTCGTGCACAAACACCACACACAGAGTTTAATTGCAGTAATTAAGCAGCTTAATTTAGTGCAACAACTGTTGATGTGGCACGTGGGTGTTTTGGCAGGTAGCATCATCATCACGGATTAAGCCAACACACATACTTGTATATGCAAATATTCTCTCTGTGTAACAACATCATGTCAGCTTTAACCTACTTTCACATAGTTTCTGAACTACAGGCATGACCTTCTGTGCACGCCAGTGCATTAGAATTGTATGTCTGTAATACATCAAAGCTTTTGTGTGTGTATGTGTGCGCATGCAATGTATGTGGTAGATAGAAAAAACATGGCATAGAATATATGAGTTAGACATATTGTATGGATAAATCAAAAGTAATTGGCAGAGGGCCTCCAAGTACTGTGTGTGTGTGCGTGTGTGTGTGAGTGAGTGTGAGAGAGAGAATGTATAGGGAATAATTGAGAGAAAATATTCTTTCATCTTTTCTCTGTGTGTTTATGTGTGTGTGTGTGTGTGTGTGTGTGTGTGTGTGTGTGTGTGTGTGTGTGTGTGTCAAAGAGGACGTATCTTGTGAAGCTTCCAAACAGATGGACTGCTGCACATAAGAGAAAAGGGAATCTGTAGGGACCAAAAACATCCCTTTAACTGCCCATAATGCTGCAAGTCACTGGTACTTTCTGTAAACTCAGAAGGAGTTACAGTAAACTAATTGAAAGAGAAAGCAACAAGCTGACGATAAATTACTAATGCTTTTTGCAGCCTGAGTCAAAATAACTTTATATATCATACATTGAATGTGGATATTTCTAATGTGTTAATGTGTTCATCCGTTTTCATACAATAATTCCTCGGAAACAAAGATTGGCTGTGTAGCTGAAGAACAGTTACAGAAATTTCACAAATATTTAATTTAGCCTTCATTTGACGGTACATGCTTCAAACATTTTCTTGCCATTGAAAATGTTGGATCCTGCCATGGCTCAAGTCCAACATAACACAAGAAACTCAGAGATTGTGCATTCTGTCAAGTTAATGTTTTTATACCACATATTTGTAGCAGAGGCAAATATACAAGAGTAAAACAGCCATTATTATGGTTTGCTAAGAGCTATACAGGAAATATGGCCCAGTGGTTAGCAGAGGTTTTCTCCGTATGATCTATATGTCCTAAATGTGTTAGACTGGTAGCCTGTCCAGCCCCTGCCACCCTAAACTGGACAATATGGGTGAATAAATAGCAGAAATGTGTCTTGGATATATATATGCCGATTCAGCCCCTCTAGGTTATTTACATCTGAATATACAAGCAAGAGGTGACTGTAGGACAATTAGTATGAGTCAGTCAGTCTCACGTAGTTGAGTTGCCCTTATTTGCCTGCGCATATCCATTACAAAACAACATCCCCAAAAAACTGATGAAAAATTAAGGAAGCAGGATAGATAACGAATAACAAACAGGAGCTAATAAGTGGGAGAGACTGTGCAAGAACTCTTTACAGGTAGACTAATGTTATTAGTGGTTTTGATAGCAATCAACAGTCCTTGTTATCTGCTCTCATTAAGAGATGCTCTCATTAGTGTCACTTAACAAGCAATGAATGCAATTAAACAGGAGAGTGAAGTGAAAGATGCAGTTGTCACAAGAGGTCAAATTCATCTGTTGATAAATTGTATGTTAATATGATGCAAAGACAACTGTACCCGAGTTAAAAGAATGTCTTGCTGTCACCTGCAAATGTTTGGCATCTTTACTTGATAAATTACTTAAAAGTCAAAATGAGTATCACAAATTTCACTCGTCAATCTGTTGACTAATCAAATATTTTCAGTGCCAATTGAAATTTTTGAAAATGTTTTAATCTTTCAGGGTGTTAAAGCAAATTATATAAAATTGTATGAAGCACGGGTTATCTATCAAAAAGACTTTTGACCCAATGTCTGTCAAGATAATGAACTTGTACTGTGTGTCATTAAAAGCACATGAGTTGAAGCCAAGGGCAGGATGAATGGCTGATGGGGCGCGTGGATTACAGAGTGTGAGAGGGGGAAAAGAGAAGCTATAGGGGGCAGATCCCATTTTTGTATGTTTCAGGCGGAATACACATAAAAGCAATGCTGCGGCAAAAACATAGATCTTCCCATTTGTTTGAACCGGGGTACTGCGTTCAGAATGCTGTGGTGCAAAAATCGCAGCGGCCTCCAGCAAAAAGTTGAAACAGAATCAGCTTTTGGAGAAATGCAACCCAATGTCACGCTGCAGCAGCCAATCACACTGGTGATCAGACCGGCAGATGCCCAGGTGAAGAAAAGCTTAGTTTACAAGTAGCACTAGCTGTTTACTTTAATATCATGCTGTTTAACAAGCAACTGTGAATATAAAAGAGACTGATCGATCAGCTCGGTAATTACTGTACATCAGCTGTTTAACACTGCCACCAGGGAGTACAAAGACGTTAATCGCCGTGTAGTGCCTTGGCTTGTATTAGTCTTCAAGCTGGGATTGCTGGTTAGTATGAGGCACTCCCACACTGCCGCACAACCCCGCGGCGAATCGCCACCACGCCTGATTCTATGTGAAAATGGCCTCAGAACTGCAAGGCACTAAGGGCCTTAGACACACACACACACACACACGCGTACGTCTCAACATTGAGATTATATATATGGAAATGAGTTCCTATTAAAAAGTCATTGAGGTGGTCATGGTTAACATCAGCTGTCAAAGAAGTCAAGGCAGGGGAGAATCACACACACACACACACACACACACACACAGTACTACAGCTGTGTTATTAATCAGACATAATAAGGTTTAACTCTTTCTAATGCAAGGCCATTGACCTAATTTTTTAACGTGCTGTGTGTTTGTTCACGTCTGTGTGCTTGTGCAGGCACTAATTTGATAAATAATAATACGTCTGGTCAGTATTTATGCTAATATATTCATGACCCACCAGCAGGCATCATGTTTGTTTGTTAATTCACTTAGTGTGTGCGCGCGTCTCCATTGAATCAGTTACTGTAGCAAGTCCGGATGAACTTTAAACGCACCCTGCGTGTGTGTGTGTGTGTGTGTGTGTGTTAATTAAGTTAGTGACTTAATAATGTATTTATGTATGTATGTGTGTGTTTAAACTTTATTTAAAAATTTGCAAGTGTATTAATGTGTGTGTGTGTGTGTGTGTGTGTGTGTGTGTGTGTGTGTTAATTTAGTCAGTGGATCTGTAAACATAATTTCTTTATGTAAATATTTGTATTTTTATATAAACATAAGGGATATTTTCTGTATTAAAGCTTTTGTGGTTTGTTTAGCGAGTTAACAAGCAGAGGTATAGATAGGCCACATGCAGGGTTACTGATCCCATCTGCTCATCCTCCCTCTCACTACGTTCATCTTGCTCTAAAAAGCATAGCAACACTATGACAGTGGGGACTCTGCATGTGTTCAACCCACATTTGATCTTTCAAATGAGATCACTGGTCACTAGAAAATATCTAATTGTCGCCAGTCACAAAACATTTTTCTGACCTGTATACTGCATGGGGAGTTTTTCAGGATCTTGTATAATTAAATACACCAAACATATCTGTGTCATTATATGACATAGGTCCAAAGAAAAATTAGATGTGCCAAAAGAAAATACTTTGGACAAGGACTAAGAGGTGGAAAAGGAGTGAAAAAAGGAGTGCATCAAAAGGGAGAAAGTGCTGAGAGCGCGTTCTTGACACTGGTTGATTTACATCAGCTTCAAACACACACATAGACACACGTCACAATAAATTGAATGTCAGATAGCTAAACATGAACGCACCATTCTCTCACACATCCATCATGGCCACTTCAGGGCAGAGTGGCTTAAAGGGTACAAAAAATGTGTGCTGATTATCAAATAGCTTCAGCGAGTAATGGACAAGAATATCCTCTCTCTCTCTCTGAGGCATGAAAAAGCTTTCTGGACTGCACGAATGCAGGCATGCACATGAAGGTGTGATTCAGATAGATCTCTCATGACAGTTAAGGCTACTACTGCAGAAACTAAAAGCTGAAGAGAGAAGCGATGCAGATACACACACACACACACACACACACATCTTAACACACAGTTCCAGCTACTATGCAAGGGGATTTACAGGAAAGCAGAGTTCTGCCCCTAACACACACACACGCAATGGGGGTCAAAGGGAATCAGGCATAGGGTTTTTCACAAAGTGACAGATGTGGCGACAGGCCGTCCAGTCAAGCAGAAACACTCAAAGGCTTCTTCAGCTGAAGACCTGGAGTGACATTCACTGCGGCTACAGAGAAAAGTGTCAGCACAAACACACACACAGCAAAATATACAAACACATTGACAATTTACAAGGAAAATACGCAAACTGCTTCAACTACAAAACTGTCTTTTCTTTGGTGAATAGTTGTAAATCAATAATTGTTATCGTCCCAATATTTGACAAAATGAATAAATATTGTCATGGTGCAGGACTCGCTAAATGCCACCCTCCAGCAAGAGGCTGACAGAAAGATGTAGACAGAGAGATGCATGTTGAAGACATGTCCTAACATGTACCGACATGTACAGACATGTAGCCAACTGTGGAAAGAAGTTTGTGTCTGCCTTTACATGTCACGCCCACAAAATTCTCTTTCCTTCCTTGCAAGAGTATGTCTCTATTCTATTTGACCAAAACCTTTTTGTTAATCATAGGAAAGTAAGAGTGTGTGTTGCACTTCACTTAATTCTCCTCCTTTCTTCTTACCTTTATCTTTCTCTCATTTCTTATCTTTCAGGCCGTGTATTTTTCAGTTTGAGTATTTTTCTGCTTTGCATCCATCTCTCATGCATATTCTATAAGCAGCATAGCGTGTTTTTGCATGTTTTATCCCATTTGTTTGAAATAAGAAATGCAGCGTGTTCTGAGCTGCGCTGTCTGCTTTGCTGAAACCTGTGCTGTGGTGCATTCATGTAATATGGTAACTGATACCTCCTTGGATTCACCCCATTCAGACCAATTCCATTCATCTATACTAGGGCTTAGCATCAAGAAGTGAAACCAGATCGGAGTATGGCGTACTTATAAGGTATGTTCTTCACAGAAATAAATAAATGATTGAATGAATGAATGAGCTCATTAGTGTAAACCATAAGTTACATTTACATGCATTAAAATGTTACTCTATCTCCTGCTGTAGATGGACACTGCTCAATGGGAACTCAATGTTTACAGATATAGAAAGAAAAATGGAGAGCAACAATAGTTACGTATGTGCTGTGGTGCAGTAAAAGTTTGCACTGAAAATGCTTTTGTTAAATTTTCACATTAGTGTTAAACATTGAAATGATTTATAAAATTGTAGATGTTTACTTCTTAACTGAAAATAAAGCGCTCACCATCCTCACCCTCAGCCTGGTAAAAGAGTGTTCACTTCTCATCAAAAGAAAAGTAAATCCAGGCTGTAGAGTAGCATATGTAGTAACCCTACACCTGCTTGGTTTGGTTGACAATGCCAACTCCCCACCCACTTACTTGATTTGCATATTGGGCATGAACATGCTATCTGATAACGCCGCAGACAAAATATACACAATGAGTAGGCATGAACTCATATTCTTCAGAAACAAACTACTACACCATTTGAAAACGAGTATACAGTGTGCTGCATGAATGAATGCAATCAACACAAGGCTTCCAGATACATTCATTTCTAAACTGCTGTAGAATGGAAGACTTACAAAACAGGATACACCTATTGGAATTGATTCTCCTCAATCTTGTAGTGCAGAAAATGATGAATAGTGTATTGTTACCATTTTGCCATAAAACACTGGATTTCAAAAATGTCACACAATACATAATAAAAAAGTAAAGGAATAAGGCTGTTCCAATATTCTTGGTAATGGTGTTGTTGGCTGGCCATTATACTGTAATGTTTCAAAGTGAATATGATCAAGACTTGATAAATAAAGCACAGTCTAATTTTTGTCATAAACTCATCATCTCTACACACCTACACACATTAAGGGGATTACATGTGCATTTCAAAGTGCATGTTTATCTAGTTGTGTATGTGATGGAGAATGTGTATTTTTAGACTGCAGTGGAACAAAACAAAGCTTTTTTTGTGAAGGGGCAATGCCAAGTACAACCTGGAGCACAGAGAGAGTTTGAGTAAAAAGGGTTAGAGGGAATATTTATTAGAGGACATATTCAGTAGTTTGCCGCATTTGCAAAACATTTCTCTGAACAAGTGTCTCGGTGTGTGTGTGTGTGTGTGTGTGTGTGTGTGTGTGTGTGTGTGTGTGTGTGTGTGTGTGTGTGTGCATCAGCTGTCCCCCCTGTAGCCCTTTCATGTCACCCAATACCAGGGGCTTGTGGCTGTGGCCACGGGTGTTCCACTATGTGAGAACTGGTTCCTAAAAGGGGTGTGAAGAGACCCCCTGATAGCATCAAAATATATTACCACAGGGGGACAAACACACACACATACACACAAGAACATACACGTAAACACACACACAAACACCATACAGTGCTGTAAATTATACCCAGAGGACATGGGTGTCTTTTTCTAGATATACACACACTGATATTTTTATGAAAGAGTTTATTTAGTCATTTATGTCCTTCCGTTTGGTTCCCAAGACAAGAATAATTATGATGAATTGAACAGGACAGGTACGTAATTGAAAAAGGATTTTACAGGGGTGGGAATCTATAGGACTCGCGATTCCATTGTGATTTTTGATCCATTTTTTCCAAAAAGAGTATTATATTCAGTCTCTTACTCCAATTAATTGAGTGAATTGCAGTACAGAACAGAAATGACATTAACAGGAGTAGATGAAGTCTGACAAATAGAAAAAAAGGCAATGTGTGGGAATACCCAGCTTTTTTATTTGACAAAAGGCCACAGCACTAATTTGGAAAAATGTCAGTCTTCTGTGTGTATGACAATAATGAAATAAAAGTAATTTACTGACCACCACCACTGGCTGGAATGTATATTTCAAACAGGAAAAAAAGTGCTCTACTGTTTTGTAACTGTGACTAACGTTATGTTTCTAGCAGTCAAGAACTATTTCTGTTAATCACCAGGAACAACCATCATTATCCACAATGCTGGATGGACGCAGGTCATCAAGAAGACAGACTACAGAGGGAGTTATTTTCTTCACCTCATCAGAGTTGGCTGGAAGTTTTGTAAAGTGTTGCAGTGTGTTGGTTCGCCTGCTCATTTGCTACCTGAAGTTCAGAGCTCAGCTTTGCTAACGTTAGTCACTGGGCATTGAAAAGCAAATTATTAATTATCTGAAATGTGCCTAAACACTTGCCTTCTGTGAAGATAAACTCTAGTGTACACTGTGCCGTTGCAGTGCAATGTAAGCTAATGTTTTGTTGGAATCTGAATCAATTCACAATTGCAGAATTTAAAAATCAGTCAGGTTGTGTCAATGAGAGTCCTCCATCTACTGTGCATGAAATCTGCCTGATTCAAGCTTCTGCCACAATACCTTCAAACACGACAACTGAAGTCTACCTCACTTTGCCTCTAAAACTATTATCTTGGTGTTGTTTGCGTAGCCCCACAGGCCAGTCCAAGTAAATATGTAACAGTAATAAATGAATAAATGTATAAATATGTCTTTCTATATCTATGCCTAGAGCCTTCAATAGTAAGACTGGCACACACATCAGTGTAACAACACTAAAACAGCTTAAATCATGTTTAATAAATAATTTCTACATATTAGAGACAACCTCATCAGACTATGGATCACTAAACAATGTTTTTACAAATGAAGACTAAATAAATGCAGATGCAAATAACCGCAAGGCTAACACCATGCTACTGGGGTTTCCTATATATTCAGCTAAATGGGAGGTAAATGAGTTGCTGACGGTATGCACTTTGAAGAATGAATTGGGGTTTAGCCTTTTCACCAGCAATGTTTTCCATCCGTCTGAATGCAGATAAGCCAATAGTGGTTCAATATTAGACAGAAAACTAAGGGAGAGAAAGATACTAATTTTAAAAAGGTAAAGTGGTTGGTAACGTTACACACACTTGCAAGAAAGAGAGAAATCATGTGAAATTATGTAAGTGAAAGACTAACAGGAGACTGATAACACAAAAAGGTGATTAAGTCAGAGAGTTGTACACAGAACGAGATGGGGCTAGGAAAATAGATTTGAACCAAAATAGAAAGATGAGAATGCGAGGGAGATGGAATTGATTGAAAATGAGAGAAGATCAAAGAAGGGCAGCAGTGGGGAAATAAAAAAAAAGCAAAAAGACAAAAGGATAGAATGATCACGGGGTGCGAAATGGGAGTGAAGTGATGGAATGGATTCAGACAGGAAAACAGACAAACACCAGAGGAAAAGCGGGACAGTTGCATACAATTTTAGATTGAGCAGGATCAAATAATTTCATTATCTGTTTGACTTTAAATATCTGTCTTCAGCTCTTCTCAAGGGCCTGTCCTCATGAAAAACAAATATACAGTTTAACAATGTACAACTGTTTTTTCCTTCTCTTTCTGGCACTCACTCCTCCGGCTTTCATTATTCTCCCTCGTTTGGTTCCTCTCTTATTTACAGGTAGCAGTGTTGATCACAACATTGATGTAAGGTACTAGTTAATTACAGGTAGAATAACAAATTATTTGCAATGTGTGTGTTAAGTGGGATATTATGTGTGTTGTAAAAACAGAGAATGAGTTCACCTTTTGCCTGCATGCCAGTTAAATATGTTGTCTGACAGTTCAGTGATTCAAAGGACAGGATCTTTATACTTATGCTTAGACAGTACATAGAAAAGGTTTAATCCATAAAGGTAACTGGTTAAAAAAAAGATGAAATCTCACTCTGTGTATATCTCACTCTAAGCATACTGTGAACTAAGAGTAGATATATATATATATATATATATATATATATATATATATATATGTATACTATACATTTATACATATGTATTTATACACACATTCCGTCCACACAACATTTGAAAGGGGAACCTCAGCAACAAATCAGCAGTGGATGCAACAGGCAGCTCTTCTCAACAAAAGGTTTTGCACGATAACTGTCCATCACCAGACCTCCTGGTGAACATAGTGGAGCATTTAGCAGCTAAATAGCCAAATATTTCCCTCAGGAGTGGGAGGAGACAAAAAACTGCTAAAAAGGAGAATTCGTCAGGTGGCCAGAAACACACTCCAAATGAATGCTAATGCTTCGTGTCTGCTGGATGTGTGAATAGGCAATTGTTTGCACACACAAAACACTTAATGGGTTTACAGCTTGTTCTGTTGAAAAAACTGAAAATACTGCTTTATTAAAGAATAAAGTTTACTGTAATGTATCTATGTTGCATATTCCAGTGTTAAGTGTTAGCTGTTCTATAAAGATGGACATGTAGGCTGCTATTAGATTGGATTGTGGTGTATGTATGTAGGAAGGCAGGAGGGCTTCTGTCCACCTAAAAAAATCGCGCTAATGAAACATATTGGATGAAAAAGGATCTGTACAGAGGTGATACAAGTGCATTCAGTTGTAGATATGTTAATTGCCATAACAGTCACACTCAAAGTTATTATACCGGGCTACTGTAGGCCACTGAGTACCCTACTTTTATCATCTACCTTTTACTGATCTGAAGGAGTCTTTGCCGAAATCCACGTCACAAATATGCCACATGGCAGAAACCTTTATCTTATACTTTAAACTTTAAACCCTGCAGGTATCTAAATTGCTTTTGTTTTGTGACACTGCCAAAAAGCTGAAATGGTTCAAACAAGGGACTGTGTAGATTAAACAGCCCAATTAATCTCTCCTTCTCCAGCCTCCCAAGCTCCAAGTCTAGACTTCAAAGCAGACACAAACTTGAGGAATTGAGCCACTTTTTTTCTTCTTTACACTGGTGTGTGTGCATCATGATTCTTTGGGGCTTATGGAAACAACCTTGTAGTCATGTAGTGATCTTCAATAGAAGAGTGACTGGCTATGAACCAGTCAGGGCAGAGAGCAAAGGATTCATATTGTGTTCCTGGAGGATATAAAAACTACACATGTGAAGAAAAAAAAAGAAAGACTTTTTTTGCCTCAGGAAAGAAACTCTGAGGAAATAGTCTTTGCACAAGGCCCTAAGTATTATTGAATTGTGAAAAGCAAATCAAAGAAACAGCACAGAAAGATAGCATGGGACAGGAAAAGGAAAAAAAGAAACAAATGAGAATACATTGTAGTGAGGAAAAAAAAAAAGGTCAACACTGGCATATAGAAAATACTATGGCTATTTTATACCACTTTATACCTTTATCAGCACTCACTCTTTACTGAAAATGATGTAACAAAATGCACGCAAAGTATATTTTTATTTTGTTTGTTCTTTTATCTAATAGCATTTCTGGTTGGCACATAAAAAAGGTCAAAGGGGAATTGAAGGAGGGCCCCCAAAATAATTGTTTCTTTGAGCGGGCAATCATTACAAATATTTACAAGGCTACAATAACAAAGAAGGGGATGTAATTTATTTTTTATCTTTTGTGACTCGCACGGACTAACTAGGAGGAAATTGGTATGTAAACAACAGAGCAGTGGTGTGCTTAACAGCTTGGGAAAAGGAACGAACATATACACACACACACACACACACACACAGTGGTGTTTTGGGTGGAAGAACTAAAAGCCAAATGTGAGTCAGAGAACTTAGAGCAGTTAAACATTTTAACAGGCACAAGCCTACTCTCGGTGTGTGTGTATGAGAGACTGTGTGTGTGTGTGTGTGTGTGTGTGTGTGTGTGTGTGTGTGTGTGTGTGTGTGTATGTGCATGTGTTAAGCCATACAGACAATAACAAGGCCATGGAGCCGAGCACATGGTGCGGGTGTGAATCTAAGTGTCCTACTGCCACCTATTGACTGAATGTGGAACTGCTTTCCCCTCCCCCACACAGCATTGTACAGCAGAAAAATACAGTAATAAACACAGCCTTTATGTGAGAGAAAAGGGGGAAAAAACTAATGGAGAAGAGGGGACACAAGAAGTAAAACATATGTCAGTGAGAAAAGGCAAGAAAGACATTTAACAGAGAGAGAAACTCAAACGAAGACTCCTAATTGTTCTGTACCTAAAAAAATGACTTTAAAATCTGTAATACATCATCTTGCTCAGAGTTACATGA
The DNA here is from genome assembly GCA_036024295.1 of Nannoperca obscura. Lineage (NCBI taxonomy): Eukaryota > Metazoa > Chordata > Actinopteri > Centrarchiformes > Percichthyidae > Nannoperca > Nannoperca obscura. The sequence goes on along the minus strand of JAVQJL010055322.1, from coordinate 10,359 downwards.
TGGCCTTGAACTGCTCTCATTCTATTAATCATATGCCTTCAGTCTATAACTTTACTACAATTGTGTTGAGTTTTGACAAAATTACTATAATTTTTTGTAGCACCAACAGACATTTCACATACAAATATAGTGTAGAATATAGAGTATTCATTCAGTACATAATTGATGTAGCTGTTACTGTGGTAAAGACTAAGTATAGAGTTGTAGATTTAGTAGCAAGCCAATATACATTTAAAGTAGTACAGGAACGGTACAGAGTAGTAATATGGTGCATTGCAGCAGCAGCACTATGGTTAAGAGTACAGATGTTAGTTCTTAGGCTAATCAACAGCAGTTATGTAAACTATACAGCTATAGGTATAATGTACATTTAGCAATAAAAAAAGAATATAGAGCATTTTGTATCATTGAGGTATATAGTGCAATAAGAAAATACTATAAAGTATGGTGTCAAAGGCTTTAATCCACTTTGATGTAGTGAACTAGAGTAGTGAGAGAGGAGAGGTGTGGACACAAGTTCACAGAGGACAGAGCAGATGGTGTCTGCTGCTGGACTTACACAATCTCTCTCTCACATACACACACACACACACACACACTGGTGACATAATAACAGCATGCCAGGTGTGCAGTTGGTGGCCTGCAGTCTGGCATTGACTGTGAGTTGTGTGTGTGTGTTTGTATGTATCCCGTGCTGTCTTTGTGTGAAAGGGGCCCCCTATTCACTAGTCTCTGCTGCCAGCTTGGCACTAAATCACAGGACAAGACGATACACGCGCACAAACACACACGTGCATGCACACACACCACCCTCTGTTGTCTTTTTTGTCCAGCCTATGGATAGAATGAAAAGAGGTCAAACAAGAAGACAGAGGCTGAGAAGCAAATGAAGGGCGACAGCAGTTTAGTTGAACTTTAAGAGCACAAGACAAAGAACAGATAGTTAATATACAAGAATAAAAAAATTGAAAATAACTGTTGTCTCTACTTTTGCGTCTGTCTCTTGTTCCAACAGAGAGAAAAATCAAACTGAGTACACACACACACACACACACACACACACACACACACACACACACACACAATCAGCATCATGGCCGTGCATAATGAGTAGTGGTAGAGGTGACACTGCAGATGGGTTGTCCAAACCTTGCCTGATGCCTGAGGAAACTCACTGTGTGTGTGTACTTTACATGCTTGTGTATAGCGTGAATGAGTGTGTGTGTGTTTTAAGCCTAAAGAGTCTGCTCTCTTTTCAACTAGTGACAATAACTGCACAACTAATTAAATGTTTACACAGAGAGAAGGAGGGGCGGAGAGAGAGAGGTAGATATGATCCGTCACCCTTCATCCTGTCTCAGTAAGCTATGTCACTGAACCAGCATGCACAATACAGAGCCCTGAAACTGGAATTGAATGCAGCGGCGATTAGCGTTATTAATTACACCTGCATTTGACAAGTCTAAATTTCTACTATGACAAAGCTCTACTGAATTCAATTACTGAGGCTGACTACTGAAGCAACACAAAGACTGTACCGATTTTCACTGGGATTCTGTCATTTATTTTATAAACAATAACTTGTGTCAACAGAATAATTTCACAGAAGCTATAATCACAAATAAACATCTACAAAAACTTTAATTGGATTCACACTGTTTATTTTAGAAAAGAGGCATTTCAAAATCTAATTAATACTAAAAAACCTAAGTATTAAAGACCAACAAAAGACTGATCCACGTCTTCCTGCTGAACTACACATTTTTCACTGTAAAAGTCAGAGTCTCACAATCTTATTATTATATTTATAAAGAAGTATACAGCATACCTACAAAAGTACTACAAAGCTTTCCTGATTCTGTTGGATTCTTGTTTCACATAATCATGCTGCCAGCACAAGTCTGTCATCTGTACAGACCATTCATTTGAATGTTTAATAAAATACATGACTTGCATTCTAGGCTTTATTTGATGTTTGAGTTGTACAAGTGGAAAGAAAATTCTTAACCATTTTAGTGTTGTGCTTCACCCACAGAGCTATACTGAGAATTTACACCCTCCCTTTATCTTTGGCACTGGTGGTGATATACTCAACGCATACAACTGCATTGCGATACTTAAACAAATTAGGTCCAGAAACTTAAGACGTTATCGGTCCTCGATGCTTCGGTAGCAGTGACATGTGTTTAAACTCTGGTGTGTGTGTGTGTGTTTGACTGAAGTCTGCTTTGAGTTTATTGGCTACACAACAGCCTGATTATGAAAAACTGGTGCTGGGGTCTGAGCCATTTCTAAGTGCAGAAGAGCACACATGGAGAAACTTCTGTCTGTGTGAAAAATATGAGCAACTTGTCGGCCTGGAGGAGATTCAGAAAATCCATTTTTAGCATCTCCACGAGAGCTTTCCAGATGATAATAAATTTGAGTGCTTCCACACACACACACAGGAAATTTGTGTTGGAGCTTGCATGCTCAGCAGTTTTCCACATGGTCTTTCCAATAGACGGCACTTTGATGGTAGTGACTCAACTATGATCAATGTGCTCCTATCAATATTTCAGCCTCTCTGCTCGTCTCTTCTTTTTCCACTCTTGCTCATCTCTCAATCAATATAAGACAAATTAGAGGTGAGCTTTACTTTAGTCTTCTCACCTCCATCTCTTTTTCTTGAATGAATGCCAAATCTGCAATTCACATTAGCACATATGCATAATTATCTGTACCTATACTGTATGTGTTCTCTCATTTGCAGAAAAAAACCCACAATTTTTATTTCCTGTATTGCCCCACTCTCGATAATCCACAGCCTTTTCTCTGCTGCTGTGTTGACAGACTTTCCTCACAGGGTTTATTCACCTTTATTGTAAACTAATAACACCCAACATGGAGGAACCACTGACCCGTAGAGGATAATTCCTGGCAAACTTTGGCAGCCTTGTCTGTCCATGTGTGACATAGCTGCAGCAGCAGAGGTAAACAGGAGCTGACACCTGTCACAGATGTTGGAGCTAGCCAACAAGTTAGCCCACATATATGTATGTCTATCTGTCATATGTCATCCAGCTGGAGCCAGGGAACTAAGCAGTGTCATTTCTGCTGATATCTGTTTTCGACACTGACGCCATCAGTCGGGAAAATGAGAGAAAAAGCAGATGAAAAGGACTTGTGATAGAAAAGTAAACAAGATATCTCAAAAAATGTGATTATATTATTAGTTTCATGTGTCAAAAAAGAGCTCATGTTCCATGTTGACATCCAGGCATTACATTGCATTTTAAGTGGTTTTGCTTAGAATCTAGTGCATCAAACACTTTTACATAAGGGACAAAAGCAGCAGCTGTCAGGATTAGAGAAAAAGAAACACTGGCGATACAAGGTTTCAGTTGTGTGTTGTCATTATGCCAACACTCGCTAGAGCCCAAAATTCAAGCTGTGTCGTGATTGCTAAGACTCATGTCACACACTGATGTAATGTGTCATGTGGGAGTGATAGCAGTGTGTCTGTATCTATAAAGCATCACGTCCTATTTTAGACAGAGTTATTTCAAAAACACCCTACTGACAGGGCGACAGCCACAGTGGGTGAAGACCACAACAAAAACAGAGTTCTCTCTCTAGTACACAGTCCTGGCACCTCACTCTGCCTGACTGGCCCCCGTGTCTCCTGTCACATTCCCATGAGGCAGCCACCATGTTTACAGGACAGGGTATCTGCAGGCTCCAGAGGTTAAAGATGATTTTTAAATCTGCCTTGAATGTAAGGAGAGAAACCAGACAATTTCCAAATAAACAAATATAATAATAAATTATATATTTTTGTATAAATGGGCAATAATGTAAGCAACAATTATGTTTATTGTAGCACAGGTGTGATAGGAAAAACTGAATATTTATAATATAGTTAAGCCTGGCACTGCAATGTTATCGCTCTGTGATGGACAGCAGTAACATATCATGTATAGTTGGATTCATATTTACATTGTAACTGAATAACAAGTTTCCACACACACACACACACACACACACACACGTTTAATTATAGGCCTGGTCACACATCATCATCTGTTATCAAATGACCCCTGAGATCCATAGCTGCAGAGGGACTGCCTTAATGGGAGACAGGCCTCATATCACAGTCAACCGTAGCAGTTCAGCAAATGCACTGCCAAAGGGACTTATTTGGTGGCTTTAAAAACACAATGTCAAAAAACCTGCAGTGAAACCATATTTTAAAAAAATTAAAAAAGAAATTGCAAAAAAATCCCAAACCCATATTGGTCAGAACAATTGTAACACAGTTTAAAATAATGTCCATGTAAGATAAATAAGAATCCAACTTGCCCATATGTGCAGCTTTTAAGAAATCTTTGGTCATAATTTGTAGATTGAAGTAGCTAATAATGCAATTTCTGTTTTAAAAAGGGCTTGCCATATTATGACCTGCAGGTTAATATAAATATACAAGTTCAGTGACTGCCACTACTGCTGTTCTCAAAGAATTGGAGAGAAAGCATGAAGGAGATACATGCAGGTGTAGAGACAGAGGAGCAACAGGAAGTGAGAGATGACATGAAGGGTAAGGAGAAGAGAAGAAAGAAGGTTTAGAGGAATAGAGGAAAGTAAAGAGGAGAACAGTCATAGGTTTGTTGGCAGACTGTGGTGGATGGAGCTTCTGGCTGTTTCACACACACCAAAAGATACACACCTCTGTGCAGACACACATAGCAACCCACACTCAATCAGTTTCACAGCATGTCTTGGTCACACACAAAACTACGCATATGAACTTCCACACACTCCCCACACACACACACACACACTCCCCACACACACACACACACACACACACACACACACACACACACACACACACACACACAACAACCTTGTCATTTTCTATGACATCCCCCGCCTCCATTACCTGCATACATTAACAAACCTCTCTGATGTTAAAAATTATGCATTCATACATTTGAATAATTCAGATTATTTTAAAAGCTGTGCACTCACTCACTCAATTTTTTTTTCCAGATGGAAAGAGAGTTATTTACCTCAAATCGCATTTGAATAAATCCCATAAATCCTTTCAAAGTTCTCTGAGATAAACCAATCAAATACCCCCAAAGCGTGCTGACTGGCCAATCAAAATTAGCATTCATACTTGCAGCCTTTTTTATTCAGAAGACATCAAATAGCAAATCGAATTGCAGGGCCTATTTGTGAGGCTCAATTTGTGTGAGATAAGAAAAAGGTGGCTAATAAAGTGAGAAAGAAGGGGCAGTGCTGCCGTGCCATAATGTAATTCCAAACAAAAATATTTGATGGAGCAGCGTGCCTTTGGTTCATAAAAGTGGTAGATGATTCTATTTGTTCAACAAAAGTGAAATATATTATATGTGACAGACAAAATATACATTAGATGGCCAAAGGGTGTGGACGCCAATTATTCCTGAGATGAAACCTGCTTATCACACTCGCCAGTGAGTGTTTCCATTGGCCACTAAAAATGTGTGTGTGTGTGTGTTAGAGATTTCATAATTACAATGAGTTAGAAACAAGAAAATAAAAATGGAAAACAGCGTGTGTGTGTGTGTGTGTATGGAGGGACCTATGAAGGGATAAAATGTATTACCCATATCTCTCTCTCTCTCTCTCTCTCTCTCTTATTCCAGCTGTTTGCAAGTCATGACATGCGGTAACCTCCAGCTTCCTCTTTCTGTTTTGAACAACAACTAACCACCTTTGACACTCATGTTTCCTGCATTTTAACAGATTACATGCATGCACACACTCACACAAATGCAGACCTTTTATATCTGACCTCCAAATTGAAGTTCCTGCTTTATGTCCTACAGCTATGGTTAACCAAAATCAAGTCCATTACAAGTTTGATTCATTGTTTTGTATGAATTTAATGAATACCATCTATGGTTGTCATTGAGGTTGTAAGTAAGTTTTACTACAATGAGTATTTGTTGCTTACATTATGAAACAGTAGTGCGGGTACTGTGAGTCACACAACAATGTATTCCCAAAATATCAATATGCCCTGCATACTAACTTCTCTCAAACAAGTGTAAAGGGCAGGTGTGACCTTCACCATGCACGGTCACCCACATCTGACATGTGCGCACGCACGCGCACACACACACACACACACACACACACACACACACAGCAAGGTTCAAGCAGCTGGTGAGTTTGCCCTTGACTGCCCACCCTCGGGCACTGCAGTGGCATGGATGCAGCAGTTTTAAAAAGTTCTGGATTGGATTTAAAAAAGCCACATCAAGGGTATCTTCTTGTTTTTCATTACCCAAATATTAATCTCTATAAAAAAAATATAAGGGACACAATTTTGGTATCGGAAGTCTTCTGGTTTCCGATTGTAGTCCGAGTAGTATTGACCAATGACGTCTGAGCAGATTTTGGTTGCATGCAAGTAAACAGTCCATGTGGAGAGCAACGCACAGGCCGAAATGCAATCTCAAAACCCGCCTAGCAACGATTTAGCTTTTAATCAACTGCAAAACCTACAGATTAGCTTATTTTAAATGTATCTGTATTTAAATCATTTTCAGAGGATAGCCGATTGCTAAACAGTGGCCAGTGCATGAAAACGGAAGTCTTAGAACATATATCCGTTCCGCGTTATAAGGGTATCTGTCGGCTACACCAGAAGCCCCAAAACATTGGCAGTTACCGATAGTGTTTGTACAAAATTCTTCCCATTGTTGCTGTGATCCTGCAACAAAGGAGTTCATACCCTCTGTACAGCATCTTTATGTCTGATAAGCCCCAAAACTACACTTAAAGTTTAGTACTTAGCTTTGTTATTGGCATTAACACTGTGTTAAAACGGTGACACGGCTTCTTGTATTTTTTGGACACAAAGAACACAACAAAAACAACATGGGGAGTTTGTAATTGTGTCAGAGGTTTGCTCTCTGCATGAATCTCTAAAAAACTGAATCCTGAGTGCCCACTGTCTTAAAGCATTGCCTTCAAAAGTTCAGAAAACCAAACCTGAAAAAGTGGCTTTTGTCTAAACAATAATGTAAATTTGCTTCTATAGCATCTTCCATTAAAAAAGCTGCTGTTCATCAGCCGTTCTTTCATCTGTCAATTTGATTTTAAGTAGGAGGTTCCTACAGCACTGGGTTGCGCCACACGCCCAACAAGTGCTGGCTGTGCACAGAGTGTGCAGATGGCTTTTTAATCAAATGGGATACATGCAAAAACTTAAGTATGTTGCAAGAACATTGCTATAAAAGATGCATGTGTAAAGAAGAAGAAACCGTGTGTTCACCATTCTGTAGCCAAGAGCTTAATAGCAACATGAAGAACAAATTGTCAGAAGGAGCAGAAGGAGGCAATGCGCTAAATGCTGTATGTAAGTAGCATATTTGTTTCTCTTTCAGCTTTTCCACTAGCATTAACAGTGTTAGAACTGGTTCCATTTTAGTCGTTCTATAAATAAGCTCATTAGAGTTAAACAAATTAAGAATTAATCTAATTTACCTGTCAAGATGAATCAGATTCATTCTTATTTTTCTTAGGGCTTGGGAATGAGGTCTTTGTTAGTTTACTGACACTGTATACAAGCTGTAGATCTGATCCGGATTTAAAACACAGCTCTTCTAAAACGTTCATGGTCAAATTATGCATGAGCAATGACATGTTAATAGGATGTGACAATTGACCTTCGCTTGTTGCGCAGTACTCCAGGCATGAAGCCTCCTAACGCAACATTTGACATGATATAGGCAAGGAGGTTTGTAATCCAGTGGAGAGAAGAGGAGGGGAGATGATGTGAGTGAGTTGCAAAGAAAATGAACCTGAATTCCATTGCATTTCCTTATTTATGTATTAGTTTCAGTGTCTGCTCTTACAAATGTAGTACACAGATTTTTAGATTTAACACCAGACAAATAACATAAAGAAATCCAACAGAAATAATGCTGAACATATTAAATGCACTGGATGTGGCATTTGTGTCATCAGTGTGTAGACTTGCCCTTGACTGACCCGCCGGGGGCTATAATAGAGACATAGCCTGCTGTGCAGTTGAGGATTCTGGGAGTCTACTCTTAAGGAACAGATGCCAGGGCAAAACAGCTGTTCATCTGGCATTAAATTCTCCAAGAACCTAGTTACCCAATATCAGTACCTTCTATTATCCAATAGCAGCACTTCCAGTTCCACAGCATATAAGTCAAGCATATTCATGTATTTGACGGACATTCAATGACACTTATTGCCATTTAAGCACCTGATTTTTTAAAGACATTTTGAAATTAAGCTGCATATAAACACAACAATTAAAAGTCATGTTGTGATTGTGTGTGTGTGTGTGTGTGTGTGTGTGTGTGTCTTTGCATGTGTGAGAGATAATTTACTCACCCTGGAAAGACTGCCTGGCTCTCTCTGCTAGCTCCTCAATGGGATAGCTGGCCAAGTCTCCTCTAGCATGTTTAGTCTTACAGTAGGTACATGCGTTCAGACACCTACACAGACAGAAACAGAGAGACGGTGAGGGAAAGAGAAAGGGACGGCTGCTTTAGGAAATGAGCAGTATTCTCCAAACATCATCAGTGCACTACACCGAGTGAGATGCTGTAGATGAAATTTGAACACTTTTTGTATTGCATCATATCTCACAGGCTAAATCATTCAAACAAGGTAGTATTTCACAAAAATTTGAATATTTGCAATATGGGCTAACTGTGGAGCAATACCCACAAACATGCAATAAAATAACTAACAATTGTCTTTCATAATTCATACATTTGCTTATTGTACTACACTTAGCAGGCATTAAGCTGAACAACACAATTATATTAAAACTACAGTTATACATTGTAAACCATTATAACACATCAAAAAATTGACCAATCCCGCCATTAACAACATTTTCACTTGAAACAATTGAACTGAGGAAATGGGAGGGATTGAGCAGGACATGGTGAGTGTACAGATAAAAAAGATGAGCCTTTTAATGTTTTAAAGAAATCTATTCATGCATACTTTCCCAATAGATCTGTTCTCTAGGAGAAGAAACAGGGAGTCAAAACTGCCCTTTCTCTCCTACATTGTTTATAAGGACTCCAGCTAGCTCCAAAACCACCATGGACATCTGTCTCTCATACAGAGGCAAGCAGTGGAAAGATTAGACTCAATACAGCATTTTGTTTTACAAAAAGTAGAGACCCTTAATTCAAATTGACTGTGAAAGGGAGAGAGTAAGACTTGGAGCAGATAAATTAAAATAAGAAACAAAACACACAAAGAAAAAAATGGGAAAATACTGCCTCACCCCAGATCCAAAAGCATGGCATGGTATCAACTCTAGGGGATTCTTTGTTTAGGATGAAAGGGGCTTTTCTTCAAGATATGTCAGTAAATCACTACTGAAAAGAAGGAAATCCACTGTTAAATGTGCTTTTTGTATGCACTCTATTAGGGTTTAATTTCTGACCTCCAATTTGTCATACTGTGTTAAAAATATACACTTGCTGTTATCACACTAGTTTCTTTTAAGTCACAATTTTACGACTGGCAACAACTTTGGTTAGTTGCAGGAACACGCTGTTGGGTGAACACGAGGCAAACACTAAATGTGTGTGTTTGTGGGGATCCAAATATTGAAAAGAAAAATAAGACCATGCTACTTTCTCTTTCTGAAATCATTTTACACACTTCGCCTTGTGTTCCTGTATTGTGCAAAAAAGTGAGCTTGACACCTATACCTTCAAGTTTTACGTATGACTCAGCTGAGGATAAATCTAATACTGCCACATTTAGAGCTCCATTCCCAATGGAGCCACACGCACAAGTGTATACTAACAGTGATGTAAAGCACAAAAGCATCCCATGAATAGAAAACAGCATGTCAAGTGGTGTTTTCACTAAAAGCCCCACACTAATCAAACTGTGACTAATGTTGGACCAGAGTCCAGCTAAAAACATGACCATCTATTAACAGAGCATTACTAATGCTGGCTTTTGATAGAGAATAAAGCTCCAGTCTCTCTTTAATGAAAGCGTCACAATTGTCAAACTGGTTTGCTGTGGCATTTATACACTGCAGAGCAATGACAAAACATCTCACTAATTTTACAACCATCAAATGCTGTAATGTAAGGCAGTTAGTATGACACAATGATATCAGACTGTTGCAGATAACAAGTGTAAACCATGTATCTGTCCGTGACGGACTCATGGGGAAATTTGCCAGAAGCTCGGAACATACACTACCGTTCAAAAGTTTGGGGTCACCCAAACAATTTTGTGTTTTCCATGAAAAGTCACACTTATTCACCACCATACGTTGTGAAATGAATAGAAAATAGAGTCAAG
>JAVQJL010055314.1:0-29387 GCA_036024295.1 Nannoperca obscura | reverse complement strand
CCCCCCCCCCCCCCCCCCCACCCCCCCCCCCCCCCCCACCACCCCCCCCCCCCCCCCGGCCCAGCCCCCCCCCCCCCGCCGGGCCCCCCGGTCTGGTGATGAATATATTCATCTGCACTCTCAAATGCCCGGTGAAGCTGAAATGTCACGCATGTGTTGTCTTAATGTATGCAATATGAATACGGGTGAATGCAAATCTGATTCATAATGCTTCTGTCTAATGAACTGCTCCATTTAATAAGATGAATGACAATCAGAGAACAGAAGGATGAGGCACAAAATACCCCATATTATCAATCAGCAGAATGTGTTAGGTTATCAACAGCCATCGAGTCCTGTCATAATCATTATTGCGATAATGACAGTGGAGTGAAAGCACCGCTGTGAATCCAAACTCTTCAGAAATTTCAAAAGGGCTGACGTGAAGGCAACGCAATGACAGGCAGGAGCATGGACTGATGGTGATAGTGATGGTGATGAGAATGGCACCGCAATAACAACAGAATGAGAACAGAGTTGCTGTAGTCCAGAGAACAAAAACAAAAACAAAACAAAAACAGCTGAGATGTGAGACTTGCATGGGGATATTTCCTCTCAAGTCTTAATGAGATCTAAATTGGATAAAGCATCTTGATCTGCTCATACGGTGTTGAACACTGCCATGCGAAATGCAATAATGATCATCATGGTATGGTAGCTGTAATCATACAGCAATAATCTAGCATCAGCGAGTTAGACAAGGAGGCAGCAGTGAAAACATCACCGCCCGGGAGAGGAAGAGCAATCACAGAGATGATTATGACGGGGGAAAGATGAAGGGAGAGGTGGAAATGAGAAGAGGAGGAGGAGGAAAAATGGGAACGAGGTGAAAGAATGGAGTAAAGGAGAAGCAGACGGATAAAGGAAGAGTAATGGGCAGAGAGTGGGTACAAAGGACGAGGAAACGGGTGAGGTGGGAGAGAGAGGAGTGGGATTGCATAAGCAGTAAGGAGTCAGTCAAGGCTGCCACTCAGGATGAGAGCTCACAGTGAAACAGCTGAAATCTGATATTGATTACATCAAAGCACCTCCTCTCGCCCTGCACACAAAGTACGCCTGCCTCACAGAGAAGCAGTGCTGGAGCCAAGTTACGTGTGTGCTGAAAACAATGTGAGAAAGGTCACACCATATCCAAAAAGTACGCTTTTATAGCCTGCCAAGTACAGAAACAGGTAGCTAGACATGTGTGGATGAGTGTGTGCTTTCATAACAAACCATGTGCTGCAACACTTCCTACAATAAAAGTATGGAGGGAAGTGAAAAGGACAGTTTCCCATGTAAGATGAGGAATATTCACCTATTTAGCAAAGTGTCTGGAGCATGTGTGCTGCACACGAGAAACACAGGACAATCTAGGCCAACACGCTCGGTAGTTTGACAAATTGGAATACAATACAGCATACGACCCACTCACAACCCAGTAGGTCTTCGTTTTTGTCAAAGAAAAATGCATTGTTTATTGCTGGGCCTGATGGAGGAGATCAATACTGACTCCACACAGACCACTGGGATCCCTCATGTTAGATTCTGGCCATCTCTCCTTAATCAGAAGAAACACAGTCAACACTCGAGCCTCTTTCTCCAATCAGCCGAGTGGACTAGTCAGCAGTCGGCATAGCTCTGCATCATTATGGTAACAGGGAAGGAAAAGACTTAAGTGTTGACTGGTGACAGCACAGCAGAATTGAAATCTCTGCCTGTCTGTCTGTCCGTCTGTCTTCATGTCCATTTGAAAACAGGCCTGACACAGGTGTGGCTTCCATGCCTGTCTTTCTTGAGTCTCTCTGACTCTGACTTTTTTTTTTATCCCCACCCCCCACCCCCCTCTCTCCTCTAGACCTGCACACTGACGCAAGCGAACCAGAGATGACGGTCACTGCTTATTCTTCACCATATTATTCATGTCACATAATTCCAGCGTCTACCTCTCTGTCCTCTCTGTCCATCAGAAGACACAGAGTCTCAGCGAGCTTCCCACTGGCTTTTACATGGGCCCCTGCTCCCAGCACAGACCCGCACTATCAGGCAAGCAGCAGCATCACTGATCAAATGTATGGGGCTATCAGCCTGGATAGCCCACAGCCCTCCAAGAAAATCAATTAGCCCTTAACATTACAGCACACAAATTGTAATAGTTAGTAGAATTAAAGCATGACCAATTAAACAGCCTAGTCATTAACAGAACCTATTAAGACATTTACCAGGCTATGTATGAAAATCCTTGGCAGAGTAACGCCATCCAATTGCTTTCCCCATTGTCTGTCTCTCCCCACCAGCCTCTCTGATCCACACAGCGACGCTTAGCAGAGCATGGGATGCGGGTAATACTCACTCAGTCCGCCGCCAAAGAATTAGGGAACGACCGAGAAAACACTTTAGAGGCTGACTGTCGACATGTCGTTCACATTCAGCCGCACTCTTCTCCCTCTCTCTCCTCTACTGTAGCGGCTGAGGCGGATGGGGAGGGGGGGGGGGCAGAGCAGGCGGGCAGGGGTGGGGGGGGGCGACGTGATAAGACTGCAATGAGGTGGAGGATAAAACCCGGGAGAGAGAGAGGGAACGAGAGAGAGAGAGAGAGAGAGAGAAGACGATTGGCTTTAGGATGCAGGTCCGCTTCTCCACAGTGCAGCCCGTGGGAGCTGCGGCACTGGACCGCTGGACAGGCGTGCAGTGCGCGGAGTTGTAGCCTGCGTAACGATGGAGAATCCTCTCTTCATCTCAAACACAACTGGGTAATTCATAGAGGAGGGGGAAAAAGGGGGGGGGGGGGGACGGAGGCGCCGGAATTAATCATGCAATAAGGCAGCGCGCAACTGCTAGTTTGTATATGAAGCATAAAGCGCGCAGGGTGCGTTCCTCCTCACCAGAGGAGCCACTTCAGCTCCTCATCATAAACAGATTACAGAAGACACAACAGAGTCACAGACAATGGGCCCCATAAACTTTCTCCTCACGTTGCCCGCGTGTGCAGTCTGGTAAAATCACCCCGACTGTTCAGCTATACCGACAATAATTTATAATCTCATTAGTTTATTCATCTCTCCTCTTGCCCTTAAGCACCGACGGATTTCGTGAAACCGGTGTGTGTTACCATGGCGACTCGTGCCAGCTGGCTTCGTCGCGCACAGTACACGCACCCGCCCGCCCGCGCGCGTGCGTGCATGCGCGAGCACGCACGCAGCATCGGTCGGGAAAAACTGTGGTGACTGTTATGAGAGGAACAGCGGAGATTACAGGGAGGCCTGGAAGTCTGCACGGCCTACATCAAAACACCTGTCTTGCCAAATGGAGGTGGTGGGCGCAACAGATGCCACTGAGATTAAGAGCGAAAAAGCCCCCCCAACACTATCTTTAGCCTCCCACACCGGCTAATCACAGCCTCTAGGTGGCTGCTGCCACATCAATACTGCCTCAAAGTAGCAGGTTTCGGCGCCTGACGCCCGAGGGTCCCCAGTGGACCAACGGCAGGGTCTCCATCAAGGACACCGTAGTGCCACAGTATTGAAAACAAGCATTTTAAAGCATTCAAATATCAGTCAGCCAGTTTCATGGCTATAGGAAAAGATTTAATAACAACATGTCTTCCACATTACTGAGCTGAAAGTAAAATTTTCAGTTCAATTTCACATTGATTTCAGCGTGCATTAAGGTGAATCACCTTGAGGAAATGGAGAGGTGCATCTCTCCCTCACACACTCTCACCTTCCTCTCTCTCGCTGTACCTCTCCCTACAGCAGTGGAGGGGAAAGTTCTCCCTTGAGATTCCTATCAGAAACAGTAACAGAGACGGTTCCAGTAATATCAGGAAGATGTAGATGATGGTTATAGATTTCAGGGCTCTCAGGTGCATTAGGCTGCATTACAGCTTCCCCACAAGGCTACTTAATGCTTGCTTGCAATGGAAACAGGCTGGCAGACGCAGGGCATGTATGCACAGCCACATGCACACACGCATTTCTGGAGATTGCTTACAGACATGCGCGTGCATTTCAGTCACCGCTAACATGCAGGGTTGCAGTTTGTACATAAATAAGGCTGTGGCACTGAGATATTATTTCCAGCCCTGTGATTGGCGATGCCAGATCTGTGGCAGGTGTAATTTGATCCCAGACCTGAGGCTATATTCTCAGAGTGTAACAATGCCTGTGACGGAGAATCTGGGAGAAAAACACCCGCTTTCCTCACCACGGTGCTGTCGTTGAACCGTGGAGGCTCCCTAAATTAAGAAAACAAACGGAGAGGAACTGAGAGAAGATGGTTATCAGGCACCATCAGATACCTGCGTGTCTGTTCTCTAGGGGCAGGAGCCGCTCTGAGCACATAAACCACTTTTTTGGAGAGTTGATGGGGCCTCTAAAGTAGGGGATCTATTTATACTGGCCTAGTGCTGTCTGTGGAGCTGTCCAGTGCTGAAATGGATGGGGATTCATGCTGTTTTCACTTTAGCCACTTCTCCTTTCTTCCTCCTCCGCTTTCTCCTTCTCCAAAGCCTTTTGCTTTCTCCCGTCTGAATAATTTCTGTCAGATCATACTAAAATTCCTTCTATTTAACTCCCCTTTCTTCCTCCCCCCCACTTCCCTTATCTCTTCCTTTCTCCCTTTTTTTCCTTTCTTCTTTTGATTCTCCTGTGGGCTATTGTCAATTAAAATGTGGTTTACATGCCATTCCTTCTTTGATTTCCCTCCTTTTTGTTTTCCTCCCTGTGCTGTCTTTTCTTCCACTGTGGTGCATGTTGCAGGAAGTGGTCGCCCCGTTTTTGTAGCTTTCTCAAATTATGCGTTTGTTCACAGGACTGGCTTGCATGCGCGAATGCACACAGTCTCAAGATTCAAGAGTGAGAGTGTGGTTTACTCCTCTCCCTTGCCAATCCACGGGTCAAAAAATCTCCTTAAAGCTACACGTTGTTCACATACTGTTGCGCTGTCCCTTAACACGTGTCTTGGTTTCTTCGGGGCCCGCACTGCCCCCAGTTTCTAGTTATAGAGCGGGATGAGGCAATCAGAGAGGCAGGCAAGGGCACCCTGCACTCTGTGGGAAAGAGTAGCTGTGTGGAAGAGAGCAGGGAAGGGGGGGGGGGGATAACAGGCTGGTTGTGGGAGAGAGTGAAAGGGATGCAATGAGCAGTGGGAATTTTGGGGTTTGTGAGGGCTGGCTGAGATGTGTGGTGAAGGGAGAGGTGGGAAGAAGAGGGGAGAGGAGCCAGCAGATAGAGGGGACAGATATTGGGGAGGTAGGGGAAGGGGGGTAGCCAGGGGGGCAGGTGGTTCTGTCATTAGCTCCAGATTAAAGCAGAGGGCAACTCCAGAGGACTCACCTCTGATTCACACAGTAGTACTGCAGGCAAGGACAAGCCTCCCAGGAGACATGAAACACACACACACACACACAAGCACACATGCTGGAGACACAGTAGTGATTCACAGGATTACCCACAGGCTCATGAACACACACATAAACACACACACACACACACACACACAGGCATATAACACCCCCCTCCTCATTAAGCATAACTACACACAAGATGCACCGTGACTCACTAGAACATGCCTACTCCCACACACATGCCACATTCAGAGTCATGCAACACACACACGCACGCACTCACTCACACACACACACACACACACACACACACACATACTTGAGCTAATTAATCGAATCTCCTGTTTTAATTAGGATTCACATCAGTTGCTCTGGGAACCTTGCCCCCTTGGTATCTAAAGGTAAAGAGTCTCGTCGCTGCTGCTGCCGCTGCCTCCACTGACTCTACAGAAAGCTGACAGAGGGGGACAAATTCATAATACCTACAATGATTCAGCTGGCAGCATTCTACATTGCGTTTTCACACAGACACATTTTTCTGGGCAGGCCTGAGGTGCCTGAGGTATCTGAACTTCAATTTGGAGAATGTGGAATTACGTTGCAGCCGCGTTAATACAATATACCTTACCATGACATGGCCATATGTGTTGGCATTACAGAGGAGCGTCGTGGGCTGCAGGGGCCTGTCCAACCGATCACTAACACGAGCCTGCCATTTTGCTCTGAAAGTGTTCATGTGGCGAGGCATGTAAAGGCACTTTCACGCAGTTCTAATAGGCTGCTTATCCTCGCTATTACCACATCTTGGCTATTTCGGCTGGGCAAATGGCTGCGTACTCCCATCATCGCTGCCACAGTACGCCTGGTGCAAGAATGTAGTGTTTTCACAAGAGCTCCATTAGTGATCAATAGGATATGTTTGTGAGACTCAGCTTATTACTTTCACTTTCTGTCTGGCGGCTTTAGAGAAAGTCAGAGGAATCAATATGCTAACATTACTGTTCATTCAAACCAGACTGAGGACATATTTAGTGTCTTAATATCAGCCCAGGTGAAGGCCTTGATGAATTAAAGGAGGAGAGGATGCCAAGTAAAGCCATTAGGATACAGGAACTCAGGCGTGTGTCTGGCTCGCCGGTTGTCATGGTTGCGGTGTTTATCACCTCTTTCTGCCGACAGAAGCCCAGGGGCAAATCAGATT
The DNA here is from genome assembly GCA_036024295.1 of Nannoperca obscura. Lineage (NCBI taxonomy): Eukaryota > Metazoa > Chordata > Actinopteri > Centrarchiformes > Percichthyidae > Nannoperca > Nannoperca obscura. Next base: position 22,821 of record JAVQJL010055314.1, on the reverse strand, counting down.
GGCTTCAGACAGAGAAACAGAGAGAGAGTTGGTGAGTGAGGGGGAGGACATATTGGCACAGCGGAGGGGTGAAATGCCAACACGCTGCAGAGGGGAGGCTGAGGAAGAGCACTGGACAAATGTCAATGTGGCTTATTCATGATAAGATTTTGTTTTTAACATCTGACTGTGATTTGAGGTTTGACGTACAGTATTTTACTGATATTAGTAAGTCTAATTAAGCAGATTCTTACTTCAAATCTATTTCTTTTGTTTACTCACCTGAGGTTTATTCACGGTTTGCTCTGCTTTTACTGAATTTTTGTCTGTTTTAAAATTAAATTAGAAATAAATATATATTTTGGGGTATTTTATACACCTGTCTTACTCGGATGTATTAGTGGACAATTAATAAATATGTTAAAATGCATGAACAAATGTACTCATAATTGAAAGCCTTTGAAATTCTGTGGGGAAAAAACTGAATGGTAGTCCTTTAAAAGGAGCCCAGGAAGCATCAAAATCTCAGACCATCTTCAAAAATCAAGTGTTAAATTTGCCCAACATCCCTAGTGGCCTATGTCTGCCACCTAGCGGCCCCTAAACTAATCATCCTGTTTGGAGCCTTGTAAAGGTGCATTAGGAGATGTGGGGGGTACAATGTCCTTAGAGTACAGTGGCTGTCATGTGGCTAGCTGACAAGGCAATACACATCCAGTTCAATTCTGACCGGTTATATTGGCTGAGGAGATTAAATAAAACGACTAATTATGACATTTACCAGATATGACAAGTAGTCGGTTGAACATTCTCAATCAAGCAGTCATAATCATAAACAGATGGCTAGCAGCTGCGGGTGACATCCAGGTGGCTACCTGTCGCTGCCGCTGTCCCATCCCTGCATCGATTACAGTGTAACAACTGCTGACTGCAAGGCGCACACGTGTTAGCGCTCTAACCACGCCTCTTCGACCAAACAACCAATCAGACGACGGCGTGATGAAAGCGCCGAATCTCCTCAGCGAATCACAGCGCTCCTTGTTCGGGAGACACTGGTATTCACATTATGTTCAGGCCCTTGTGCTGTCAGCAGGGAGGAAGGTATGGATACATTCTCGTCGCACCGGCTTTGTGAAGTTTATGAAGTACCTAACTTGTTAAAGTGTCTGTTTGGCTTCGCCTTGAAACAGACAACTAACTGATTCCGCTAGATCCCATTTGAAAGAATATTTGTTGTTGTTTGCTGACATTAAAATGCTTCTTGTAGCCTGTAGCACCCATTTGTGCTTATCTTTCTCTGTATGTAAAGGACACTGTATTTATTTCTCTTTGGCTTGTGTTATTTTGGGGTTCTTGGTGGTCTGTGTTGCTGTGCAGAGGAGAGGTTCGGGTTTTGGTTGGGGTCGTCTGGCTTGGTCGTATTTTAGCTGACAGCTAGCTGAATAGGGCGAAACCACCAGACAGCCTGTGTGAATAGTTGTATTGTGTGTGTGTGTGTGTGAGTGTGTGTGTGTGTGTGTGTGAGTGTGTGTGTGTGCAGGTTCAAACCCACAGGCCTCTTCCACAGAGGGGGGTCTTGGTTAATCTGTGTTGTTTCGGTCCCATTAGGTTTATGAGCATACTCGTCTGTCAGGGAGGCTCGTCGTCATAGCTCTGTTCAGGCTGACACGGTGTGTTGCCGTGCTGAGGACCAAATTACCGGTGACAGCGAAGTGTCCAGTTGTTTACGCTCGTACCTTGCTGTCAGCCCGCAGTGCCAAAGTCTCATCATCTCTGCCGAGGATGCCGCCGACAAACAAGTCCAGAAACGCCCCAGCGTGTGACTCCTCGGGCTCGGTCCAAGCGGGAGCCTCAGCGGAAGATGCAGATCCGGTGTCCCGGGAGGAGAGCCCGGCTGCAGGGGACGCAGGAGGGGATAACAGTGGAGACAGCGAGATAATCAAGTCCCCCAGTGACCCCAAACAGTACAGGTAACAGGACACCTCTACTGCACAAGCTGCACCATATTCAAGCTTACTTAATGTGGCCATTCTCCTGAGTATTTCAGTGGTGCATTGTTCTGTAGCCCTGTTACAGGATTTATCTCCTCTGTTTTGTACTTTTTTCCCCTCAGTCATTGTTAGAAATGTGGTTTTGGTAATGGCAATTATACACATGTGAGGATACTATTTTCTCATATTCATGAATGTGAAAGTGCTGAGAAAATGACCCAAATCCACTAACCCACATCCAAAAATGATATTGAGTCTCTCTTCCGTCTGGATCAGTACAGTGTTATTGTAGTTTGATGGTTACGATTTCATGCTATAAGCACGCACCAGTGCCTCTGGACTCTGTGGGGCACACACAGGGACATTCTCTGTAGAAAAGGGCATAGAACAAGAACAAGAACAAGTGATTTGACAAAACAAAAGAACAAAAAACAATAAAAGCTGTCAAATCTATGAATCAAACATTTTCTCAAAGCTCCACGTGCTGTTTCACCTTTGACTTTGCTTCCTCCAGGTACATTGTGCTGGACAACGGGCTGCGAGCTCTGCTCATCTCCGACTACAGCGGCCCAGCAGCATCCGAAGACGAGGACTCGGACGGAGAAGAGGAAGAGGAGGAGGAGGAGGAGGATGAAGAATCCGGAGATGAAACGGAGGATGAGTCTGAGGAAGAGGAAGGCGATGACGACGAGATGGGCAGTGATGGAGATGATGACAATGAGGGGAAGAAGAAGAAAAGAGGTGCAGAGAAACAGGTACCAATGGGAAGATTTTTATGCAGAGCTCCATTCAGATTCGACAGGTTGAAACTAAAGGAAATTGTGCTGATATCAAATTTGCAGATATTTGTGTCAAAGGGCTGTCAGCACAAACTGGAAACTATTAATAGCACTGTTATATACGCACACTTTTTAACTACACATATACCTAAAACGTCCATGCACACAGGGCCTGAGCTACTTAAAGTATAATGCTGGCAATATTCAATATTATTCTTACCGTCAACAAATCGCATGAAAAAAACAAAACAGTGAATTTGTTAGTCCGTGTTTCAATACTTTCTGTTTTCCCTGCTATGTCTGCAGCCCTCGGCTCCATTCCCAATTGGTTCTACAGTTTCAAAAACAGACACAAATATATAATTGTTAAACAAGGTAAATAATTCTCTAAAAAGGCTGGGCACTGTAGTTTTTGGCAAACGTTACCTAAACAGTGCATTTGTTGGGGACTATTTTCAGCCGCAGATTTGGTGCGAGTATTTACAGCAGCAGGACGGCGTGTGTGTGGGATTGCCACAATATAACTGGACAAACATGACTTGATATCCTCTGTGTGTGTGTGTGTGTGTGTGTGTGTCAGTCTGCAGCAGCACTGTGTGTTGGAGTGGGCAGCTTCAGCGACCCCGGCGACCTCCCCGGCCTGGCTCACTTTCTGGAACACAGTGAGTGATCAACCAGAGAGGGTCAATTCTTATCTATCTTATTATTTATATAGCCCAACATCATAAATCAAAGTCTGTACAACCTACAACACCCTATTACCTTAGGCTCTTTGGATTTGGACACGATAAAACCCAGCAACAACATTTAATGCATTCCGGGAGTTATTTTGCTATTTTAAATTATTTAGTGTACCCTCTTTGCCTTAACCTGTTTTGATTCTTCTACTAAAGTTAATAATTTCTCCAGAATGCCCTCCACCAACCAACAAAGAACAGGCCAGAACTTGTTGCATTAAGGTTTTTATCTGGTCTCTTGAAACGCAATAAATCTTCTGAATTGCGTTCCGGTCTACTGATGCCAGTGCAGAAATTGTTATATCTGTCTCCTTTACCGATGTGATTTTTGACTGTCCTTTATTTTATGACCTGTCACTGTTTTTCTCTCCCTCGCTGTTTTTCTATTGTGTCCTAGTGGTGTTCATGGGCAGCGAGAAGTACCCCTCAGAAAATGGCTTTGATGCTTTCCTGAAGAAGCATGGTGGGAGCGACAACGCCTCCACCGACTGCGAGAGGACCATCTTCCAGTTTGACGTCCAGAGGAAAAGCTTCAAAGAGGCTCTGGACAGGTGAGGAAGGATCAGAGGTTTTGTTTTGTTTGCAGAACAGTCACTCTTCAGAGGTGGATTTCTTGAGAACCGCCACAAAACACAGGAATAATACCAACTAGAAGATGATAGCCTTGAACACTTTGTGGCAAGACAGACCAGGTCATGTTTGTGTGTAAAATCCTCCTTAAGTTCATAGTAACTATTAGCTAGTTTCGAGCTATTGATCATCTAAATCATGTTGCTTAACTAAATAATTGGCTAAGCTACTAAATACTTTAGTAATATGTGGCAAAATTGATAGCTAGGAATAATCTTCTTCATAAACCGGAAGTGACTGTAGCATCATAAGCAAGCATAACATCCAAAAAGTTAATTTTTAGGGGGGCAAATTATATATTTAACTTAAGTGCTAATATTTTCTTACTGTAGGTATAACTTTGTTTTATTTATATATGCGTACATGAAGAAAAATGTTTGTGTTGGTTGTATTCATGCAGCTTAGAGTGAGTGGGAAATATCTGATTAAGCTAACATAGCCGTGGTTGTTTAGTCATTCATGCGAGCTATGCTAACGCTATTAGCATGACATTTTGCAATTTAAGCTAACAGTATGTATCATGATGTTTTTGAGAAATTTGAAGTTTTGACCATAATTTATCGCATGCTCAATTTTGAAAACTGTTAACAGTGTCCTCATTTGATAGCTGTTTCGGTTTACTGAAATTTGTGACCCTAAATACTATGAGGAAAGCATTTTTTCCTAAGCCTATTGAAATAAAGTATTTGATAAAGTATAATAAAAATGTTAGCTGAAATTCCTATTGATGTCTCAGAATCTGATGGGTCACAGGATATGGTGTAACACCGACGCCTGTGCTAACACACTCTTACAAACATTACATGCTCAATCAGCCGCCTGTTGTCTGTGGTGTGTATCAGTATCAGTCTACATCTGATTGTCTCTGTCTGACCGTTGTCCTTTCTCTCTGGCTGGTATGTGGCCCCTGATTATAATCTCTCCGTTCTGTCACCCTTTTAGGTGGGCTCAGTTCTTCATCTGCCCCCTGATGATCAGAGACGCCATTGATAGGGAGGTGGAGGCCGTTGACAGCGGTGAGTCTTGGTCCCTCTTCGCGTCACTCCTCCGCGCTGAGCAGGGAACTTGTCATCAGCCGCATTGCTGAGTTCTCCTCACGCAGCTCTTTTGCACACCGTCGATCACCACCTTTTTCTGTCGTCTCAAGTTTTCCTGCCTCGCCTTCTGTCTCGCAGAGTACCAGCTGGCTAAGCCGTCGGACTCCCACAGGAAGGAGATGCTGTTTGGCAGTTTGGCCAAACCTGGACACCCTATGGGCAAGTTCTGTTGGGGTGAGTTTGTAAACACAACCACTGGGACGCATAATACACACAGGGCCTCCTTGGGGTATGTTCAGCAATAACAAACAGGAGTGCTGAGACAGATGCCAAGTCTTCTTTCCTGCTGATATCCCTGCATTTGTAAACCATTTTCGACTTGTGTTTTATAGTTCTGTCTGAATTGATTGTGCACTTGTGACAACACCAGGGAATGCCCAGACGCTGAAGCAGGAGCCAAAGAGGAAGAAGATCAATGTCTATAAACGGCTGCGTGCCTTCTGGAAGAAACACTACTCTGCCCACTACATGACTCTGGCTGTGCAGTCAAAAGGTCAGGAAAATCTATTCCATTAATTATACATCAAGAACTAGTCTATTATGAGATCGACAGAAATATAATTGAATTCTATAATTTCATACAACAAACGAATTAAAAAGCAATCTGTAAATTAATGGGCAATTTAAAATTTAATAACAATTCACTTTCATCCATGTTTAGCCAACTGTGGTTAATAATTCTTGTATCAGGGTTTCACAGAAAATATTACACGGCGAATTAGCTGCCGCACACAAGTGAATTGATGACTTGTGTTGTCATTTGTGCTGAGAAAAATCACTCTTAAATAACAGCATTTGCCATCTGACACCTCCAGTGCTTCTTAGAAACTGTATTCACCTAAAGAAAAAATTAACTTGTGTAAAGTGATGCAACGGTGTCGTGAAGATTTCTGGATCCTTTTGAAACAACGAAGTGTGTACACTTTATATGCCAGCATTTAACCACTACTAAGGAAAATGTGAAAACTAATAAAGTTGAAATTTGTCTCCTGACATGAGATTTTCACTGACTCAGCTGTCATCTGTGGCTGGAAGCAACGCTGATGAGAGCCCTCACATTTTAATGGGTTTTTTTTCTTAGTAATGTGAAAACAAGTGTAAAACAGGTGTATATTTTTCCATTAACATTTGGTTAGAAAATGCTGACCTTTTCTTTATAAATGATAAATGCAAATATACATGTGAATATGTTACTGTAGTCTATAAAAATAAAACAATTTAAACACTACAGTTGCTTTGAATCAAACATTCTGCACTGTGCTGAATATACCCCCCCCCCCCACACACACACACACACACACACACACACCCCCACCCATACACCCCCAACACAAAATTATGACTTTTCAGCCAGAATTATTGAGATGCACTTGAACACTAATTTATTCTCCTTCACTCTGTCTGTCCTTTAGAGGGGCTGGACACTCTGGACAAGTGGGTGAGAGAGATCTTCAGCAAGGTGCCTAACAAGTGAGTAGTGGAGAAGAGGCTCTCAAGTCACTGTGATGAGGTGCTGCTGTGTGATATAGACTGAGCCTGAATATCCTTTGAAACTTTGCTCAAGTGTAAATGTCAAGCCTCCCTCCGTCTCTTTCTCAACTCTCTCAGACGGAGGTTTTTCTTTCGGCGTCACACACCTGAAAGGGATCATTTCTTCCTAAAGTTGAACTGCATTAATGTTTTCTTACAGAACTCTTGCTGTTTGAGTCACTGCGGCATGTTTTAAAGAGAATCAACATGCATATCACTGTGACGCAAAAATCACATAACCACCGGTTTTTAATGCTTTCATTTCAGTTTAAGGATTACTTGCTCATGTATGGGTTGATGACATTTCTCTCTTCTATGCGCTTATAAATTATTCTCAAGCCTCTGTATTTCCTTTCAGATGAACTAAATGTGTTTTCTTCAAGCCTAAAACATAAGAAAAGTTGGCATTTTGGAGTTACGCCTGGCGGAGATAAGGTGCTCTTTTTGTGAGACGTAAACAATAATTGGAGAGAGTCATCTTTAAATGTCTTGTAGACACTTTTATTATTCCCTTTTTTTATATATATATTCAGTGTAATTATGGTAGAATATGTAGTTTCTCTGTTTTCTTAAACAAGAATTCAAGAAAACAAATTAAAACGTGGTGACATATTGGCATTGTTTAATTCATGTTAATTGATGCAGTATCATCACTCTCGCTTCCCATAATTCTGTTTTTGTATCTACAGTGGTTTGCCCAAGCCAGATTTTTCTGATTTGCTGGATCCCTTTGATACACCAGCCTTTAACAAGCTCTACAGAGGTACTGATCAATCCTACTGTCCATGTCTGAATACTGAACACATCTGGTGCACTCTGGTTCTGTAGAGCAGCTTTTCCCACCCTCTTAATAAATATGAGGTGTCAGGAGATGGTTTAAAAAAAATGGCTTTACTATCTTTTAATCTTTGCTTTTTTTTATTATGCATTAGTTTATAATTTTTCCTTGTCAGGCCTCTAAAAAGTGTTCAAATAGAGTTCAAATCTGAAATGAAAAAAAAAAGTTTTAGCTTGAACTGCTTACAATGTGTGACAAACTAATGAGATGTTGCAGCGTCTCAATACTGCTTTGTTTTAATGGATCACGAGACAAATAAGGCTGAGGAAATACAAGCCAGCAAAGATAGGCAGCAGTAGAGTTCACCTTCTACCATGGTGTTTCTCTAATCGTGTGTCTGTGTGTTTGCAGTCGTCCCTGTTAGGAAAGTTCATGCTCTGAATATCACCTGGGCCCTCCCCCCTCAGGAGAAATACTACAGGTGAGCTACATACAGTACAGCTACTTTACATTGTATATGACGCATAAATGCAGAATTAGATAACCCATAACACAGCGTGCTTTCCCCTCACTTGGAAGAAATAGCATCAAAAGTGTTTCCCCCCACCCCTTCTCCCTGTGTCCTTTCTCGAGTGGTATCTCTTGATATAAACATAGAATTAGACCAGCCCAAAGATACCATGCTTTGCCCTGATGGTAGTGGGATTGCGTCAATGTTTTTTGTTTCTCTTTTTCGTGCTTTTCCCTCCTCTTTTCAGAGTGAAGCCTCTCCACTACATCTCTTGGCTGATTGGCCACGAAGGCACAGGAAGCATCCTCTCAGTGCTCAGGAAGAAGTGAGTGTTATTGCCTCTGCCTGTTTGTTTTTCTGATTCGAGGGGCACTCCAAAACCCAATTAAAAGGTCTTCAGTTTGCTGGGTATACATGGGCTTTTTCAAGCTCTGAGCGAGCCCTGAGTGCTGCAGCCCCAATCTTCAATCTATACACTTTGCCAGCCCACTTGACGGTGTGATTCATACATTCTTGTCCCTGGATGTGGTTGTACAAGAGCATTTCAGCCTCTTGTTGCTAAGTAGCAAAGTGTTTTGCCAAACCCTCTATAGTCCAACAGGAGCCATCGCAATAGTCCCTTTACCATTAGCACCACTTGGAGCATTTGATAGAATATTCCTACTCATTGTTTGTGCTGTTTACAGTTGTTGATAAATGACAACAGTGAAATTTGAGTGTGCTCTGTCTCAATTCCCAGTCGAAACACACTGCTGAGGCAGTAGAGTGTTTTTTTTATTGAGTTCAAGTCAAGGGCTGAGAGGTTGGTTTGAAATTAGGCCATTGATGTCCCCCCTCTGTGAAATTGGGGAACGGTCTGTCTGTCTTTCCCAGTTCATGCTTCAGTGCAGTATGAAAACGTTCAGAGCTTTAAAAGCTTGCTTGGTGGGACCCATCACAGTCAACATCATTTCCACTTATTTGGTAACGCAGTGCAGAGACCTTTCAAGCCAACCAACGCCTTGAAGTGCATCGTCATACCGCCAGAACATGTCTTCATGCAGATAAAAGCAGACACGACGTTCACTGTGACGGATTACCAAGCCCAAGGACGTTTCAAAACCTCTGCAAGTTGTTTATTTTTATTTTTAAATGAATGGAAAGCTGCACGCAAGACAGCACAAACACAACAGAGTGATACATGTTATTTCTTCATTCTGGGATTCATTGGCCCCAAAGGCGCCACAAAAGTGTTGTCTGCAATCAGGAAACATGAAGTGACATATTTTCCACTTGTTGTCCTGCACATATTTCAACACTTAATGCACATTCTCTTTCCAGTTTATGGTTTATGGCAGCAAATTTTTACCAGCAGCCTTTTTTTTTATTTTTTTATCCGAGTTAATTAGTTGGTGTGTGTGTGTGTGTGTGTGTGTTCATGTCTGTGTGCATGTGCGTGTAGGTGCTGGGCCCTGGCTTTGTTTGGAGGAAACAGTGAAACTGGCTTTGACCAGAACACCACCTACTCTATCTTCTCCATTTCCATCACCCTCACTGATGAAGGTTTTCAAAACTTCTACCAGGTAAAAAGAATCTCTCACTCTTTTACTCTTTTACTGCTTCTCTTGATTTGCTTCTCTTTTATTGTTTTTATCTTCTGGATACCCGAAAAACTCTGCGACACTGCAGAGGAAATCGGGCGAAAAAGCAAGCAGTGGTTTCACACATTTCATCTCCAGTTTATAGTCCTAATCATTAGTTGTCAGGTCAAAGAGAATCAGTGTTTTTCTTGTATGAGAAGTTGAAAATGTTGACATACTTGACTATTTGTTCAGCACAGACTGGTAGCAGTGTAAATTAGAGGGACCCTGCACGAACCCAGCTGGCCTCCTTGTATTGTTTTTATTAATACAGCAGGTCATTTCAAGGAAGCAATCCATGTTATCAGTTGCTATGACAATGCTTGTGTGAAACAGGGGCGGCAGTTTTCTAATCTCGAGCACCTGATGCAAAAGTGTTTCGGTCAACAAACTTGCATTGATATCTGCCGTGTAAATGCTGCAACAGCCTTGAGGATGTTGTGGATCAAGAGCACTTCATCACCCACTCTTGCATTCAGAGAGGATGAACCTGGAGCTGTTTGGATCACAGGGCGATCATTTTCTGACTTATAGTGCAAAGCACAAAACACTGTCAAGTGTGGCTTGCACAGTGCGCCAAGGAGGTGGCGTACTTTTGGCATTGTGATAGCTGGAGGTGAATGGCACACCTGATGCTCAATTGGTGATGCATCAGTGTTCTGTGTAGGTGGTTTTGTTAAGGACCGGTAACAATCGTGATCAATCATATTAGCTACAGTAATGTATGTCATGGTTGATTGAGCCATCATTTGTTGCCTGGGCTCGACTGGGGTTGAGTAGAGCGTCCAGCAGGCCGAAGGTGGAAGACACTCATCACTATCAAATAATCTTGTCATCACAATAACAGTGTGGCACCGGATTATCAGCGACATGCTTTCTGCTGTACCGTCACCAAGATATTAAAGTGGTGCAAGCAAAAAAAAAAATGCTACTTCAACCGGTACAAGGCTGCAATTGTACAAGTTGATGCTTATGAGTTATAATGAGAAACAACATTCAACACAAATCCATCGTATATGTAAGACTATAAAAATACTCAAAATACCTTAGATAAGTTAAAAAATACCTTAAAGGAAAAGATTTATTGTGTTTAAAAGTTATAACTTCTTTGTAATAATTTGTTGTATTTTAATATGTTTTAATAGGTTATTTGACTCACGAATTGTAAACCTTCAGCACTTTAAAGGAACAGGTCAACGCTCATTTGTTTTTCCGGGAGTTACACGAGAAGACAAATACCACTCGCATGTCTGTACAAAGCTGTCTGTACTGTGTACTCATTGCATACATATATAGCAATTATAGCAGCTTGTGTCTTACGTCTCCTCCTGTGTTCTCATCCGACAAACAGATTGGTCAGGACTGAAGACCCCGTTGTTCACAGTTCATAATCATTATTACTCTTTATTCACAAAGACGGAGGTGACATTTTCATTTACACGTTTGAATCTCTGAAAGGGGGCGTACAAGCCCACATTAATTCCTGTTCAGTATTTAAATGTAGGCACCTTGTTCCAAATGATTGTCATAGCTTGTTCTAATGACTGTAATCAAATGGCAATAGTCAACAGGATTGGCAGCCTCAGCCTTGACTCAGTGTAATTGCCGTGGTTTATTAAACTTAACAGTATGTTTCACTTAAGCCCCATCATTAATGCCGAACAAGAGGCATTTTACAGTAATTTTACCTCAAAAAATAAACATGGTAATGATTCACTGAGGCTGAAGGGCTTTTAAGTTCTAACATCTCATTTCTGTGTGTCTGTGGTCTTCCACAGGTGACTCACCTGGTTTTCCAGTACCTGAAGATGCTGCAGACGCTCGGACCACAGCAAAGGCACTTTCACTCTCACACACACAAAACAACAGAGATGTACTTATAAACTGTGGTTATACTCTTGGTGCATTATAGGGCCGGAGGTAGTTGATATACTGCATTATACCAGATTCTGGCAGGTTAATGTGCTGGGTTTGTTTGTTCATTTATACATTTATAGCTTTATTATTTTTGTTTCTTCCTTTTTATCTTCTTAAGGAGTGTGATGTTGTGACATCTGAGCTTGTGTCTGTTTGTTCATGCATTCAGAATATATGAAGAGATTCAGAAGATTGAAGCAAACGAGTTTCACTATCAGGAGCAAGTAAGAATCCAAATATTCACATGCAGCTGTGTTAGATGCTATTTGGACGAACGGCAATACATCATTATTAATTAATATTGGGTCACCGAGAATGATTTCCTCTTTGTCAGATTGACCCCATAGAGTACGTCGAGGACATTTGTGAGAACATGCAGCTGTTCCCTAAAGACGACTTCCTGACAGGAGATCAGCTGATGTTTGAGTTCAACCCAGAAGTAAGTAGTTCAGTAGTTCGGGGAGTGAACCAGTTCAGGGTTTTATTCTAAAATCATATATTTCCTTTTTTTAGATAAAGATGTTAATGAAACGGGTCACTCACAAGTGGAAAAATATAGACATTGTCTGTCTGATATGGGAATGATTTTATAGCTACCACCTTTTTATATGCCAGAAATATATTTGCTTGAGTAGTTGGTGCTGTCTTTGATTGGTGGATATTATTTTTATTATATTATATTATATTATTTGCATCAAACGTTACAGTCTATTTGTGCCATTGCATATTATTCTCTGTGATGGCAGTTGTGATTGACAGCTAAAGTTGTCCTCACATAAACAAGCAATTTAGAACAAAGAAGAGGAAAAAACAACTCATCTCTTTGCTGAAAAGTTGACTTTATTTGCTTGCTTGTGTGTGTGTGTGTGTGTGTGTGTGTGTAGGTGATCAGTGAAGCTGTGTCTCTCCTCACACCTGAGAAAGCCAACCTGATGCTGTTGTCACCAGAACATGAGGGCCAGTGTCCCCTCAGGGAGAAGTGGTTTGGCACACAATACAGCATGGAGGGTGTGTTTCAGTATGTGTGTGTGTTTGTTTACTGCCAGTGTAACAGCTCCTTTCCACAATGTAGGCATTCAGTGAATACATTGTCTTTTTCCCCCTTGTGTGGTGATATTCAGCCTGATATAATGTAGACAGTTGGCAGCAGAAATGCCAGCATTTATCTCTGTCTTTTAGACGGTGAACAATAGTGTCGGAACAGCAAATAAAATAAAACAAAACCAGTATTTTATTTTTGTTGGAATAACGTCTTCAGGGCACTCAATTCAAAACATGAATCCAAGCTGCAAATCTTTTGTGCTTACCGATGGTTTCCCTTCACACAGACATCCAGCAGGAGTGGATGGAGCGGTGGACAGGAAACCTGGAGCAGAACAGTCAGCTCCACCTTCCTGCTGAAAACAAGTTCATCGGTGGGTGAATAAACCTTCTTTGTGCTCTACGGGCAAAAAAAGCGCGGTGTTGCAGTTCTCCGCAAAGTGTCCAATAAGATGACCATGAACAAGACTTGCCTCTCCATTCATCCCTCCAACAAATACAGTAATCAGGTCTATTGGCCAAACTTGGAGGAGCAGTGCATTTTTTTCTTTTCAGAACAGACATCTTTTATAGTTTTGACAACTAGCTGCAAGTCTATCCCAAACTGGACATATTGAATTGTTGAAACTCACGCATTATTTATGAGATGGTACCGAGTAGAATTATGTTTTATTGTTTATGTGCATTTCTTCAGCCACCGACTTCACCCTGAAGCCTTCTGACCGCCCAGACACTGAGCTCCCAGTCCGGATAGCCGACAGCGACAGAGGCTGCCTGTGGTACAAGAAGGACAACAAATTCAAAATCCCTAAAGGTGAAGTGTGCGTGTGCATGCGTGTGTGCGTGTGTGCCTGTACTGTTTGCATCATTTAGCATGCAAGATGTTTCCATAAAGACTTTTAACATGATTAGGGAGGTGTTGACACTCATTTGTCCTGTTTCTTGCTGCAGCCTACATCAGATTCCACTTAATCTCTCCTGTAATCCAGCAGTCTGCTAAGAAGTGAGTTCAGGCTCAAATATAGCCTTGTGGAAATCATTTTTAGTTTTTGTTGCTCCAACACTGATTAACATCTCTTTATTTTCTATCACCCCTCACTCTTTTTTTATCTGGTGGTTCCCCTTCTGCTTCTGCAATATCAACTCCCCTCTACTTCTCATTACTTTTATTTCCCTCTTACCTTCCATTCTTCCATATTTCCCCTATGTCCCATTTCCTCTTTTACCTTGCTTCTTTCCTACACCTTTCCTTCCTGCATCCCTACTCCTCACTCTTGCTCTTATTTGTTGCCTTCTCCTTCCTTTCTATTTTCTCGCAACTCATCCTTGTCACCCCTGTTCCCCTCCAGTGTGGTCTTGTTTGACCTGCTGGTCAACATCTTAGGCCACAACCTTGCAGAGCCAGCCTATGAGGCTGAAGTGGCCCAGCTGGAGTATAAACTGGTGGCCGGTGAACACGGCCTGGTCGTCAAGGTTAAAGGATTTAACCACAAACTGCCAGTGAGTGAATACATCTGGAGAAACAGCACACACAAACAGCTACAGATACGATTACATGCATAACACCACACACTGATTAATAAACAGTATTTCTCAGTTGTACATTATGCAATAAACATAGTACACGTCCTTAATGTACACCAGTGTCCCCATATATCATATACCCCATAGCCCCTATAGACCTTTCTTCCTGTGTAACTGTTGCATTTATTTAACTTATTTGAGCTAAATTCACTCTTTGATACCACTCTCTAATAAAACAGACTTTACCTGTGTCTATACGTGGTAAATAAAATCGTCATCAGTAGTAATAAATCATTGATTAAAGCTTTATAAATCATCATGAAAGACATATGTAATCAGAATTTGCCCCTAATACGGAATACTGTACATTCTGGTTGGAGGATATTTACAATCTGGTATTTGTCACAACGTGGAAACCAAATAGTTGACCGTATTATTGGCTTCATGGTGATCAGTAAAACAATAAAAGACATGGATTACCTTTTTGAGAAATAGAGATTTGCTTATAGAGATAGATGATCAGATTGATACCACTCTGTGTGTTTAAATATGTAGCTGTTAGTTACAGCAGCAGCTGGTTAGTTAAGCTCCGCATTAGGAGTCTAAAGGTAATAAAAACTGCCTGTCAGCACCTTCGAAGCCCCCGTATTACCAAGTTATATCTCCTTTGTTTAAGACAAAAACAGAAGTGTAAGCTAAGCTAGCCTGCTGCTGGTTGTAGCTTCATATTTACCGTACAGACACGAGGCCGGTAACAATCTTCACATTTAAGTTATGGCAGGAAAGCAAAGCGTCTTTCCCTTTAAGAAATAATTTCCATACATCTACTAGATAGACATAATGTCCTGTATGCATAATCACATATGTAGTCAAGACACAAACACGCAGGTGTGTGTGCATTGTCTTCACGCATAATAATGATGGTGCTTCTTCATCTGGCCTGTCTGTCCTTCTCTCCATATCTCTTTTTAGCTGCTGTTCCACCTGATCATTGACCACCTGGCTGATTTCTCTGCCTCCCCTGATGTCTTCGGCATGTTCGCAGAGCAGCTCAAGAAAACCTACTTCAACATCCTCATTAAACCCGAGAAACTCGGCAAGTGAGTTGTTTACCTTCTGGCTTTTTCTTTTTGTCTTTTTTCTTCTGACATTTCTATCTTACTTTCTGGCTCATCTTCAAGTCGATGATGCCTTCTAGTGGTGAAATGTGTGACAGCCCTGACTGGAACCCCCCCCCCCTCCTGCTCTTGTTGTCCTCTTTTCCCCTCTCTTTCCCTCCTTCTACCCCTCCCCGTTCTCCTGTTTCTCAGGGACGTGCGCTTGCTGATCCTGGAGCACTCCCGCTGGTCCATGGTGGAGAAGTATCAGTCTCTGACGGCCGGCCTGAGCAGCGACGACCTGATGGAGTTCAGCCGGAATTTCAGGGCTGAGCTGTACGCCGAGGGACTGGTGCAGGGCAACTTCATCAACGCTGTGAGTGGACGGAAGGCACAACACAGACAAGTGGATTGATTAACAATAAAATGAGCTGATAAGAAATACTATAATAATAAATCAGTTAATGTCCACGTCTGCACTTGCATCAATTGATTCTGAGTGTACTTGACATTGTTCTCGTGTTTTTCTGATTTCCTCTCTTCACTCTCGGTCCCTCTTATCTCTACCTGTTCATTATCCTTTATTGTATTTTCTCCACAGGAGTCAGAGCAGTTCCTGCAGTACGTCATAGAGTAAGTCCGCTATTACACTGAATGCGCTCTCTTATGAGAACACCAGTACAATATAATCACATGGATTTGTTTGCCACCGTACACCGTAATTGGCATTAGCTTCAGTTGTTCAACCCACGATTCCCCTTTCACCTTCTTCGCTTGGGCTTTTTTTATTTTTATTCCACCCTTTGAAACTTTTTTTCCTGTGTTCTTTCTTCCTCTCTTCCTCACGTCCTTACCTATTTTGTTCTCTCTCCCCTTTCCTTCCTCCCTTGCCCTTTTATTTTTCCCTCTGGCAGGAAGTTGCAGTTCTCCAAGCTGCGCGAAGAGGTGCCGGTGATGTTCAGGGTGGTGGAGCTTCCTCTGAAGAATCACATCTGTAAGGTCAAATCACTCAACAAGGGAGACGCCAACTCTGAGGTCACCGTTTACTACCAGGTACATCACGTCACATCTTTCCCATTTTTGACATTCTGACTTATATTATTCGAATATAACGTTCATTATTAATTATTCTTTCTCTCTTCATTCTGTCCAGTCTGGACTCAAGGCCTTAAGGGAACACACACTGATGGAGCTGTTGGTGGTGAGTGCTGAAGAATTGTGTTTGCTCTTCTTCATCCATTCCTCCATGCTTGACTGAGCTGTTGTTGTCTTTCAGATGCACATGGAGGAACCCTGCTTTGACTTCCTCCGGACCAAAGAGACTCTGGGGTGAGTGTGGTTATGTTTTTTTAATCAAATGTTATGCATAATTAATATAGTGCCAGTAACTCTGATACATCATGTCATTTCATTTTCCTTTTCAATATGCCAACATTTCCCTTTTTCATTTTTAACTTAGGAAGGAAGCTAAATATACATACTTTGTTTCTGTTACATTGGAACAATTCTTTTCACATTTATCCACAGTTCAGCAGTAGTATATGATTTACATTTCAATCCTCTGCTTCCCAGACTGGTTTATTATTACAGAGTGCAAAGTAGAGAAAGTCAGAACACGTGGGACATTAACTTTTGGCAAATGTAATGCACTTTCCTATGTTGTTATTTTGATCCGTCTCTGTTTATCTGCTTCACAACTTCACAAATCTCTCATTTGAGCTGTCTTTTTTTTTTTTTTTCATGCCCCCCACTCTACAGGTACCATGTCTACCCCACCTGCAGAAACACCTCAGGCGTTCTGGGTTTCTCTGTCACCGTGGAAACACAGGCCACCAAGTTCAAGTGAGTCTGCAACACAATCGTAACCTTTCATCCACCCAAAAGCAAGCTAGGATTTCATTTTAACGGCTTTCCCCAAAATCAAAGTAAAATGTATCTTTCTGTTCACCCAAACCCAAGCTACAATTTATCTACCTGGCTCTGGAAAGAGAAGCGAGTGCAACTGATAAATGACTAAAGGAATCAAATACACCCTATAGCCTATAATATATCTCTTACCGCTCATGAACTTTTCTCTCTCAGTACCGAGCTGGTGGAGTTAAAGATTGAAGAGTTCTTGTCGTCATTCGGGGAGAAGCTCAATTTGCTGACTGAGGAGGCCTTTAATACTCAGGTTTGTGTCTGTGTGTGTATTACTTTGTGTATTTGTGAGTTTTGTTACAGAAAAGCAGAAAAGTAAAAAAAAAAGAAGTTTTGGAAATGTCAAAAGGCGCTCTTCAAGTTACTTTTGTGGATTAAGAACACATTTCCCAACCATGTAAAACCCAGCCGCGCATTCACATCTGCTGCTGCACTTCAAATTCTTTGTGGAAGTCAGAACAGTGTGTGGAAACCCTGTGCACCGCGTCTGTGTGTGTGTGTTTTGTACAGGTGACTGCTCTAGTGAAGCTGAAGGAGTGTGAGGACACACACCTCGGGGAGGAGGTGGACAGAAACTGGGCCGAGGTGGTTACGCAGCAGTATGTGTTTGACAGGCTCAATAGAGAAGTGAGGATGACGCACACACACACACACACACACCTTCAGCCAAATAGACAAATTAATGCATACATTCTCTTTTATGCTTTTGGAGACGATGTATTGACTCTTAAGTCATTCCCTTTTAAATAATCAGAAACTTGCTGTACAAATACAGCAGTGACACATTATTACGTTTTAAATATGTAATGGTGACATTGTAGCCAACAACTGCTAATTTACACACATGCAGGAGACACACAGCAACATTTGCCATCTCACCTTATGAATCTGTCCAATATTTGCTCCCTTGTTGCTTTGGTTTGGTCTCCACCAACTTCTGAAGGAAATATCTGGCTTTTTAGCTGCTAGGTGCTCCACTTTTCCCACCAGCTGAGCTCTTCTTACCGTCAGTGTTTCTGTGCGTGTTTAGATCGAGGCTCTGAAGCTGATGACCCGGGCTGAGCTGGTCGCCTGGTTCAAAGAACATCAAGGACAGAACAGCCGCAAACTCAGCGTGCATGTAAGCGCTGCCTTTTATGTATTTAGCTTTCTCCTTTTACCGTTACGTGCATGTAGCAACACACTAAAAGTATCCCTGTCTCCTCAAGGTGGTGGGATTTGGTGCAGAAGAGAATGATGAGGAGGGTGGTGGTAAAAAACAAGAAGCAGAAGAGGGCAAGGAGGAGGGTTTAAGTGGCTCTACCTACGGCGAGGTGTCTAAGCTCACCTTCCTTCCTGCGTCACCCAAGATGATGGACGCCGTCGCCATCATGGACATTCCTGCTTTCACTGAAGGCCTGCCCCTCTTCCCGTACCACAAGATACTGGAATAAGCTTGTGCTCAGACTGTGAGACAGACAGAAGGCTGCGTTTGCTTTTCTCTAAGCCCTGTTCGGGGACTCTGCCTTATTAGAGATGCAGGCACTTAATATGTGGAGGTGAGGGAAGGTTGAAACAGCTCCAGCTCCTCTCTGGACCTGGATTCTGTCTCTGGGGCCCAGCTGCAGATTTTACCCACACTGTGTACATAACCAAAAAGCCTGGAAGTGATGATAGAGTTTTCTTTTAGCTAAGTGATAATCTATTCTGCTTTCTCACACTCAATTATTTTATATCCTCAGACTCCGGGAGTGTGGCAGCGCTCCATCTATTTCTTTATCCCACACTGACTGAAAATCTTTGAATCAAATTCTCATTTATTAGGTTCTCCGAGCTCTGCTGCTATTACAAATCAGAATCCCTGTCTTTTCCACTGTTTGTGTCGGAGCCCACGCCGAGTTTAATACCATTTCAAAAAAACAAATTAACTGAAAACTGCTCCTTTGAACTCCAGATGTGTGTATTTGAGTGATCGTGTGCTGGATTTCAAGCTACTGTTGTCAGCTGACCTGGATCATGCCACGGTATGACACTGTGCAAAGAAAATAAATCAATGAGTGAAGAGTGAATAAATGAAGCAATGTAGTGACTACACATTGATCCTATTGAGATGTCTTCACAGAAAAGAAAACACTCAAAGTAGTGAAATGTTAAGACTTCTTCTGCCACCTCATACTAAAAGGTATTCTATTTTGCCATTTAGTACATTTTTCTTTTCTATAAATGCCACCTTAACTGACACATTGACATACAAATCACATTAAACAACACAAACACCACAGATGAGGTATTGCTAGAATTCACCGTATGACAAACAGCAAGGTCTTTTTCAAGTGAAGTGTTTGCATGCTGGTGACTCAGTGTAGCGTCCGCTCTTTAATTTACGCAGGTTTCATTTATGTGTAAATTGCACATTAGTCACTAACTCTCTTGTCCCTATGGAAAAAGAGGTTGTTGCGGGCGATATTGTGTTGGGCTTGTGGCTGGTGACATTCTGCAATATTGAATGTAATCAAAAACGAATCCGGAGCCCAGCACAGCAGAGCATGTTAACAGAATTGACTAACGTGCCCACAGGGACGCCTCGTGCTGCCTCACCTGCGGCAGCTTCACTGTGTTGACTGTGTTACATGTACGACGTGTGGCAAAGAAGCTTGTCCAAACAAAAAGTACAAGCTTCGTGTGTATACTACATGGCCAAAGGTATTTGGACACCAAAACATTATACCTTTTTGTGGCTGATCTGGTCATGTTTTGCTATAATAACCTACAGTACTTTTCTGGGGAGGCTTTCCACAAGATTTTGGAACCTCGCACTCAGCCGTAAGAGCATTAGCGAGAGATGTTGGCTGTTAAGGCCAGGCTTGCAGTTCATTACTATAGGTGTTAGATGGGGTTGAGATCAGGGCTCTCTGCAGGCCAGTTGAGTTCTTGCACACCAAGCGCAGAAAACCATTCCTTTATTATACCATTCACTCACTTTGTGTGGAGGGGGATTGTCATGTCATTGTAAGCCCAATATCCACTCCTGAGAAAAATATCTGTATCTGTTTAGCTTACTTCAAGCAACCCCTTTTAAGGCCACTTTGATAGATCTTTTTCATTGCAAAGCAGCCGTTAAGCACAGCCATTAGCATTATCTGTATCCTTACAGGGTTGCGGGGGGCTGCAGTGGATCCCAGCTGGTATTGGGCAAGAAGAGGGGCACACCTTGACGCTTAGAGACCAACCGTTAACCTAACCACCATGTCTTTGGATTGAACAATTGAACAATGGAGCAAACTCCACGCAGAGGGGGGCCCCAGTGGGATCATGCTGTGAGGCAGCAGTGCTAACCACTGCACCACCGTGCTACCCAGGTTAAGAACAGGTGTAATTAATTAACCTTAATGAAGGCTGTGTTTCATGCAGTTGAGTCAGTTGCGGCGTCCCGTATTCTTTCTGGGGCAACGACTGCAGCAGAGCCGTGTTAATGTTCGTAGTTCCACGTCTGCTTCAGGGTGTCAAACCTGGAAATAATGTAAGCTAAGCATAACCTTTGAATGCCCTTCTTTTTGCTGAGAGATATATAGCATAGAGGTATTACTGCAGGGACATAATAGCAGGGCACAGTAATATTCAAAAGAAGACAACTGGACTTGCATGGTGCTTTTCGTCATTAGCACAGTACAAACTTGAGAGAAGCCCAGCTAAAAAACAAATCTACCAGTGGGACAGATGGTGGTGTTGTTACACTCCTTAATGATACAATGTGGAATTCTGGGTATGTAGTGGTAGCAACATTCAGTACTGTACAGTCCCACTGTACTTTGCAGCAAACCAAAGATGCTGCAAATGAAAATGAACTCTGAAGGTATAGAGACATGTTTAAGCTTGAGGAAAGCTTCAGTCTCTACGCCTGACCTCACCTGAGCTGCGTGTACTACAATCCAATAACACCCTCAAACAGGAAAAACACTCTCGAAGACTATTTGACTTTTGTAGGAATGGTGATTATTAGAGCTCTTTTAAACCTGGTTTAATGCTGCCTGGCATTCAGCCTAATATCATCAATTTAGTTACTCCAGAGTTAGAACCTTTTTTAATGTCATGCTTCCATTAGTTCAGTCCTCCGCCTGAAGATGGGATCTATATAAGAAAGGGTTTATTGAGAAATAAATCACTTTGTGTTTTTACTAGTTTAACAAGATTTACTATAGCTATATTTTTTTGCCTTGTACTTCGCTGGATTGCAGCAGACAATTTTTGCCTGTCACTGGCAATAAAAGATCTCATACTTCACCTTCAGCTTGCAGTGAGACATTCTGACTGCCTTCTCTTTTCAGAAACTCTTCACATTTAGCTTTTTAGTAAAGAGGTTTCCTTTAGAAAACTCCCTACAAATAATCTGTTACTTGTTTTAATACATTAGATTGTATTGCCCTTTCTGCTTTTACAAATGCAAATTATTGCAGCTCTATGGCAGTGTTTTGAGCTGAAGTCTGCTTGCTAATGTGCTCACAATGGCAATGCTAACGTTCTGATGTTTAGCATCAGTTTACCATATCCACAAAATTACTTTAGAGTTTGCTAATTAGCACTAAAGACAGTATTTAGTTTTGCAAGTATTTGTGATAAACCAAAGTATTTGACATATTTTCAGTTGAACCTGATGATGCTACTAGATGAGAAGTTAAGGTTTCACTGAAGTTATTACAATTCACCCTGAGGGGAACATGAGTATCTGAACCACATTTTATGGCAGTCCTTCATATAGTTGTTGAGACATTTCACTTAAAACCCACACATCTCAACCTCATGATGGCACTAGAGGGCATAATTAAAGTCTGTAGGATTCATCCTCTGGGGAACATGAATATCCGTACATGGCAATCCAGTAGATGTTGAGATATTTTCAGTCTGGACCAAAATGGTGGACTGACCAAGGCTGTGTATTATATATAAAAATAATTAAAGTTTAAAAAAACCCAAAAGTTTAAATAATCCCCCCAAAAAACTATGAAAAACTAAGCACAGATGTCGCAGCTCATCCATGCATCTTATGCTGGTATCTGTGCTTTTGAGGAAACTGAGATTTTGCATCTCCCCATTGTCTGCCTGTGCAGCAGAGAGCAGCAGTGTCTCACCACTTCTGTGGATCAGGAAGTCGTAATTCAGCCCTTGGAGTATGTGACTGTGTCACAAGTAGTATTGCCAGTAAATGGACTCAGGCTGAGCTGTCAACACTAACTGGTGGTTCTGCTAAGAAAGGCTTTGTGACTTTGTCCCAGAGAGTTGTGCTCATGCTGTGTTCTTCTGTCAGAAGCCATTCTTTCTCATTCGCTCTCTGTCTCCATCTCTTAGACTGAGTACATACGCAAAGAGGAAGTGTATCGTAAATGCATGCAGACAAGCTTGCCCATGAATCAGAGAAGATTAGATTTGTTCAGAGCACACACGCTCTCGACTTCACCCTGTGTAAACTTTCCACTGCTACACTCTGTGTCATTCCTGTTGTCATTCTAATTTCATCTGAGGAACCCTGCCAAGGCAATAATGAACTCAAGTCATGAGGCAGGGGCCATGCTGAGTGGTCTGTCTGTCTGTCTGTCTGTCTGTCTGTCTGTCTGTCTGTCTGTCTGTCTGTCTGTCTGTCTGTCTGTCTGTCTGTCTGTCTGTCTGTCTGTCTGTCTGTGTGTGTGTGCGCGTGTGT
>JAVQJL010055310.1:0-24273 GCA_036024295.1 Nannoperca obscura | reverse complement strand
GGGTTCGTCGTACCCGGGTGCCACGGCGGACTTCCCCCACGAAGCTTCCCCAAAACATCTCATAACCATCACCATATTCAAATATTTATTGTAACTCTGTCAATAAATCTTCCAAAAATTTACCGTCAAAGGTGTGGTCCTTGCTCGTGAAAAGCTTTCAGTAACACTGGATGAATTATTTGCACTTTTGTCATGTATGTGTGTTTGGCTGTCAGTTCATTGTACTTACTAGCCCTACTACATTCTTTAGCTGGGCCACTGCAGGAAAGTAAACTTGTAATGTGTTCATGTTTGTCGACACTATGTACATTTTGTTGTGTCAGTCCCTTTAATGTTCAACTGTCCTGTATTGCTTAACAAATAAACTGTCTTTTGCACAAATTCTAAGTTATAATAAACAAGTCACGTTTGAGAGGTTGAGTGTTCTTATGCTCTGTAGTTTAAAATACTCATGCATAAATCCCGAATAAAGATCACAACATTGAATTGTTACATGAAAAGTAGCCTGATATTGACTCAAGCTTGTACAGTATATTTGAAATATCCTCCCATTTATATAAAAAAGATTTTCAGACCAGAACAAACACCTGCATTTCTGGTGTTAGACTTTTAATATCAATGTTAATATATCAGCCTCCAATGACACAAAAAGTGACGTTTTTTTAAATTTCACTCACTAATAAATCAAAGTTGAAATACCCATAAACTGGGATGATTCCCATAACTTTCATCAGAATTAGCTGAAAACCGGTGAAAAAGTGAGAGACTCTTTTAGTCAGCACTTCCTTGCAACATTTTCATAGTAGCAGACAGTTAGAAGAAGAAGAAGAAGAGTCAGTCCACCCAAATCAGAAAAAAACCTTTTCCCTCTCAACCCTAATTGTTGTTGTCCCTGCAGGTACTTTCTGTGTTATCTGTCTCTCACTCCCCAAAACAACACAGGTGAATAGATTTGTATTTTTGGTTCTAAATGTACAATTAAAAAAAGATGACTGATGAATCCTGGGCACATATAGTATCCGTTAGGCAGCTGAGGAAGCATTTATTTAGTGTGTGCAAAGCTTAAGTGCTCTATTACTATTCACTGAAAGGAGTTCAGGCCTAGTTAATCCTCCTGTCCTAGTTCACCTTCCTCTTTTGATACCCCTCTGTATCCTCTCCGTCGATGACTGTAACAGGAAATCAAGAAGCCCAAGAAGGGATATCTTTAAAGGACCTGCCCAAGAAACATATAGTGCATCAGACAGTTTGTGTGCACCGCTGTGATAGTGTTTCTTCTAACATTCAAGGTTGATGTTCAGATGTTACAGGTGTTACATTATCAAGTGAGTAACTTTATCTCATCAAAGATTATACTGAATTAATTCCACATATTTCCTGATGTATCAACAGTAAGGCATCATACATACTCCTCACTGTATCTTATTAACTCTTACTGATCAGAGACACACTCAGCAGCACCCCATTAACACTACATTAAGTGTACAACAGATAAAACTGCTCCATTTCAGTCATATTGGTTGTTTGTAACCAGTTTATATTAAAATAGTGCTCTTAATTACTTCTTGCAAGTGTCTGTCCAAGCACTGTGCATTGCCGTCTGCTTCTGTGTCTTTCTTGTTACTTCCACTAGAGGGCATCAAAGGAGTGACTTTTAACAACAACAAAAAAAGATTATATTATATTATAAAATACAATTTATAAATATTTTTAGAGACTGAATTCAAAATAATATGTTGGAATCTCTCCACACAAGTCATAATATAACTTTAGGGGTTTAGTACAATTATTTGAAAAAGATATTGTTGACTGTCAACTGCACCAAAATGTTAGAATAAATAATGTCAAAAAGTAAAAGTGGTCGGAATGTGGGACCGTTTTGACAAATTTGAAACTTTTTAAATTGCTGCAGAACAGCTTAGATATTACAGCAGGCAATGCTATAAACTGGGCAACTGAATGCTACTGCATTTTGTGTCACTGGTGTCTTTTGAACAAGCTTTTGAAACAATTCTCACAGTGCGTCCAGATACAACACAGAAAACAAACTTTCTTACTACATTGCGGTCATGCTGCCTTATTACGCACAGGTTGTACTTGCAGTATATTTGTTCCACAAACAGTTCTTGGCCACGATCTAGTGCAAAACTATCATTCAGGTTACAATAGACAAGATAATGGACACCTTTAAGCATTAGCATTAAAGCCATGTGCATGAAACCACACTGACATGGATAAACTCAGGAATGTGAGACTTCCTGTCTCCTCACCTTTAAAGAATTGCAATGCTAAATCACTAGAGTGGCATTTTAATAAGTAGGTCTTATTAATTATTATGCAGGCATCCACATACAAGAGTACAATTGTCAGTGTGACTACTGTTACATCATTTTGAAAGACTCTATATTTTATGTCATTCTAGCATCAATAAAGTGAAAAGGTGCAACAAAAGAATCTCCAGCCACTGTCTGATTGATTAAGATTTAAGGAGTTTACACATTAAACCAAAAGTATAGTACATTGGACAGTTTTGAAAAAAGATGAAGTTGCTGAACTCCTTGAAAGATAGCCGTTCAAGCCACCGCAGGACAAATGTGCCAAGCTCTGTAATGGATTCACTTGTTTGTTCTCCCCTTCCCCCATAACAACCATAACCACTAAAAGGACAATGCCAACTTTCAATGCCATGGTTAAGCAGGTAAAACATTAGAAAAGTATGATTTTACCGTCACTTGTTCACAATTTCCAGTGATGAGATGCCAAATGACCACTTCTGTTTGTATAGACTTTGCTGTTGGACTGTTCAATCACAATTGTTCTCACTCAGCAGACTACTGGCCTATAAGTCAATCACATTGATCAATTGTTCACCTCTAAGATAAACAACTTATACACTTTGTTTTTGCTGCTGCAAGTGCAATGACAATTAAGTATGTATTTTCAGCAGATAAACCTGCTATCTGCAGACACAAGACACTTCGCCCACTACCTATGTGAAGTTTCTGATTCAAGAGCAATGTTTGTATTTAGATTTAACTGTCAACTTCTTTGTCTCCCCACTTTAAAAAACTACTTTATATTTCATATCTCCCACTAAATAAAGTGAAGCGTGAAACAATTTACAGCAACATAAACTGTAACTTAAGAAGTGGATTGAGACAAAATGGTCACAAATAAAGTGACTTATCTAGCAATCTGTTCTTGTACTTTGATGCTGAAGCACTTCAATTTTCCAGCATGGTGTCAATAAAGTTTATCTTATCCTACACATACCATTGTTCACTCCAATATGGATTAAAAATTCCACCTTTCTGCACATTCTCTGAGACAACTTTATTGATATACCTTCTAAAAGCTCAGATACCAGAGACTTGTACATGTGGATCCTCTCTGGCTGACTGGACCTAATTCAGACTATAAAGTCACCCTTCATCAAGCAAATCCGAGAGGATGACTGCTGTTTTCCTGCAGACAGTGAAGCCTGATCATTACCAGATCCCAATCAATTCCCCTGTTTGAGGACAGTTGTTGAGGCAGCTGCAGTATTGCGCAATTAGGCAGCTGTACAAACAAGCAATCCATCTGTGGAAGACTACATAGAGGCAGGCGTGGGGGGGGAAAAACGAGGTACGACTGAACAGCTGTGAAGAGAAGCGACTTGGCTTCAAGTGAACCTGACCTGACACATGGTCCCCTTCAATCCAGGGTGCGATTCTGAATGTGATTTATCAGTGCAGGAGCCAGCCGCAGGCCTGTCACAGGCCGCAGCTGTAGCCTGATAGCATTCACTCTGCAGAGACTGATCTAAGCCACATTGTGACAAAGGTGAAGCAGTTTTAATAGGCGGCGTGCTTGTGCTGAATGGCAGAGAGCAGCACATAGACAGGATATGTCTACTGGTAGCAAACAGTCCCACTGAAGTCAAATGGTGTCACGTCAGGGTCAGAAAAAGGTTAATTAGATTGAGGAAATTGTAAATTCAGACTACTTAAAATGTAGCCTACTTATCTAACAGCACAATCTGATCAATCCTCAAGTAGTCTGTCTCAAATCAGTCTTTAAAGGTCTTAAGTGGGCACCTTTGCCCCACATGAGAAGACACTACAGTAGTGTGGCAAGAAAATGATGGTTTAGATGAAGTGTTGAGAGTGTGGGTTGACAAATTTTGTTGGGTACAGACTTTTATAATCTATCTATAATCTTTAGGATGTTGTCTTGTATGTGGATGCCTTCGGTGTGTTGCTGCCTCAGTGTAAATGCAATCTGTTAAATTACTTTTTACTAAATTCACTGTTAGGACCTAAAGTGTATTACACAGCAACAGCATTATTTGATTGTCATCAGAAACTTTCATTTTTCAAAAAACTCAATGCGATGTGTAATTCTGACCACTAGATGGCAGCAGTTGCAGTTTCTTTCAGTTTATTTCACAACCTTTTCAGCATGTTTTAATTTCTGTATCAGACAACAGATCATTATGTTGATATCACTATTGATATAATGAGCTCTGACATTATTCAGTTTTTTTCAAATATAATATATTGTCTTGCAAACTTCAAACATTAAAATGTTGAGACAGTCAAATGTAGTTCTCACAAAGTACACTACACAATTTAACAATATCTAATCTAATCTCTAATCTATTAAACTGCACAAATGAATATGACAAAATCAAAGTTAACTTTATTATTCAAAAGAGGAAATTAATTCAGTCAATTTCACCTGAGTGACCTTTCATAAATTATTAAGTTTATACATCATAATGTATATATATAGATGTGTTTGCACTTTAATTGCCTTTGACCACAAACTAACCATTCATTTTACATAACCATACAGATTGTATTTTACCGTATAACCACAAAATAAAGCAATAGTTACCAAGACTCCACCTTCAGCTTAAACAAAAGTAATAAATAAATAACGCAGTACATTTTCTTTTTATCTTTACAGTAAAGGCCATTCCTGTTTGCAGTGGCAGTTGTCCAGGCAACATGATATAATATATGATGCAATGTTCCCCCTCCACTGACACCTCAGCCTGGTTAATGTTTACAGACATAAAGGTGTTACATGTGGTGCCATTTATCAACCAAGTGAATGGATCCCAGGTTCACAGGTTTGTGTGACTCACATTGGCCTACTTTATTCAACTAAATGTGCTCTATTCAGCAATGGGATGTGATTATAGTTTATAGTTTACTGACCTTTCAGCATTTTCACAGGTTCATGAAGACATCAAGACTGAACACTGAATTATTTTGATGTTACACTAAGATGTCAAGACACCACAAATTTTAAATTAGACAGATATTTTGATGTTTCAATGTAACACCAAAACCACACAGTGTAAAAAAAAGACTAAAAGTTACAAATAGACCAACATTTTTAATTGCAATCATCTAAGCAAAAAAACTATTATCTCTTATCAAAGATTTAAAATCTAAAAGCTGCTGCTATTATTTAGGAGTCTGCACATAAAAGGGGACTGATAATCTCATTTATCTCTCAGTTTGACATGTCGGTCTGTTTGTTTGAGTTCCAGTTAAGTATATTTACTACACTACTGTCCTTATGTACAATTTTGATGTATTTGTAATTTACTAGTATTAATAGTATTTCTATTTTATGTTACTTTGTACTTCTACTCCACTGCATTTTAAAGGTAAATATTGGACTTTTTACTTCACATTTATTTGACAACTTTAATTACAAGTTGCTTTTCAGAATAAAAAATGTACCAAAATATATGACCAGCTTCTAAAATATGATGCATTGTTATAGATAAACTACTTAACATATTAAGTAGTTTTAAAAAACGTGACAATATTAAAATGCTGATAACACCTTATTGCATTAGCAATACTTTTTTAATAATAGGTGATAGATATAATAGTATGAAAAGGGCCAATCTCCGTAATAAGTACTTTCACTTTTGATACTACTTTAGTACATTTTGCTGATAACACTCCTGTATAATGTTAAGTAAAACCTTTGATTTCAGGGCTTTTTTTCTTGTAATGAAGTATGTTTAACTTTCCTTTAACTTGAACTTTACTTAAGTAAAAGATCACAGTGATGATGGAATAAAGGTTAACAAAAACAAATGCTTTAAATATAACAAACAATATAATCAAATGAACATTTACTTACACAAAAATGAGGCACAACTCTTTTTAATTACATTTAATAATGTTGCATAATACAAAACATTACGCACATTCCTCTGTTGAGCCATAACTTTCCTTGGATTCATTGTTGAAAGAGAAAAATCAAGACAGGCTTGAGGAGGTAAACATGTTATATCCATATGCAGCAAACTAAGGAATCATAAAACTCAAATCTTCACAACAAAACACCTTTCATTCTTTTGACATTTTTGCTTGGCACACAAAAGCCACCATATAGTGAGAATGACTAGTGGCATATAACTGGCCCAGATTTGCAATAGGAGAAAACAGCAGAGGCAAAAGGTATACAATATCTGATATGGACCGCATACTTTTTAAGTAAATATATAAAAACACTAATTGTTGGGAAATCCAATAAAGAGTATGAAAAATATAAATAGAACTTTGTCCGTTCAATCAATTTCAAACCTTTACAAAAGAATATACTAGCGATAAGAAATTAATATGGTTTAATGACCTACATAACAACTTTTATACATTTCTTTAAATAAAAAAATACTTTGGAAAAAGATAAATTGATGGTTTCTGTCTTTTCATAAGGAGGTAGAGTCTCTCCTCCTGTGCCCTCATTTGATTACTTTCACATACCATATTGTACCTTGTCCTCGGAGTTATGGCTTTAAGATGTATTAGCCATAAACAATTCATCTTCACAATAGCCAGGCCAGAAATGCAGTTAATATTGAGATTACTGATTGAAGTAAAGTGATGTTCATTTGTTGCTACATATCTCTGAACAGAGCTGTTTGCAAAGGCACTGTAATGCACAGCAATGTCAAATCAAAACAATTCATACATGTTCATTTGGGCCATCAAGACCCAATCACAAAAAAGGACTTTGGTGCCACTTGTCAAGATAAGATTGCCCCATTATTAGCTTGTTTCATACTGATTAGAAGAATATACTGTTCACAGGTTTGGCTTTGAGTTGCAGCAGTACCTAAACATGCAAATTTCAAATGTGCATACCTTCTAAGATAAGATTTGAAACTATAGATTTTTGTATCCCACGCTCCACGCTTCATCAACCTGTGTGTACATGCAATAACAATTTAACAATTACAGTAGTATTAAGATACGGGACTGAGGCTTTAATCTTCAAAGCTCAATAAAAACTGCCTATTTCTGGCAAGGCTAGTGGAAGTAGGACTGCAGGGTACCACGGCGGCGGACATCAGTTGTCCAGCAGTGGAAGCCACCACCCAGGGAGTTGGCATGGCGAATGTTCACCTTTATGGTCTTGATACCTGCAAGAAAAACACATTCACGCATCATTATGCAGCATAGACACCTTATTTTTGGAAAATAACCCTTGATATAAAGATTTGTTTTCCTCATAGATGAGGTCGAAGATCAAAATATCTGTTGAAATTAACCTCAAAGGATGTAAAATGATGATCAGCTGGAATGATATGAACTCACCGAGACGCTCAAACATTTTTTGAATGGTGCTTTCATTGGCGTCAACCATCACACGCTTCTCATCCAGCATCAGGACATTCATGGACAGCCATTTGGAGGACATCCACAGTGGGTGGTCTAAACAGAAAGGGAGAGAGTGTCTTTTTTAATCAGTAAAAATTCAAAATGTTTTGCGTACGTAAGAAAAGATATGTTTTGGTTTAAGTACCCACCATCAGGAATCAGAGGTGTCGGAGGTTTCACAATAGTCCAGCCAGCCTTCTTGAACATTTCAATCTGAGGTAAAGAACAGACAGCAATGTGGTGAGCATGGGGCATGTTGTGATGGTATCAAACTAAGTTAAAGTCCACAAGAGGGTAGCACAGGATGCTGTGAGCATTTTCTGTCTTACAGTACCTGGCGACAAGGGCGATCTGGGTTTGACAGCACCAGTCCTGGCCCGATAATGTTAAAAGTGGCATCAATGTGCATGGGGTTAGGGTCCTTGAATGAGATTATGTGGATATTGTAGTCCGGGGCCAAATGGCGACGCATCCACTCAATTCCCATGTAATTTGTAACCTGCAAAAAAAAAAGAAAGGGGTTTCAGGGAGTTTCCCATGCTGTATTTCAAATGCAACTTATTTTATGTAGGCTACTTGTATTAGTTTTTGAAGTAATAAATGATAAGCTGGTGTTCACACAGAGACCTTTAGTTTAGGAGTAGCAAAATGTTGCTTCATCTGATCTGTTATTGTGTACGTTGCAAGTTGCACGTTGCGCTGCATGTGACTGACATTGAAGCAAAAGACTGTTGGATAAGAGTGAATTTGCCCCTGTGGGTGCTTTAAGAAAAGTCAACCCCTTCGTATCAGATAGCAGACATGCTTGTAAGTTTAACAACCTTCATACCTGACTTCTCTGGACAAAAAGATCCCTCCCAGCTCGGATGAAATCAGCAGCATCGAAGCAGGGCTCGTGTTCTGTGGTCACAAACTTCCCCTCGGCAGCCAACTTGTGTCTGTCCTCCACTGTGCGGATGGGGTAGTCCTGAATGACACCAGGCAATAATCATTTACACTCTAGCACCTAAGCAGTTATGTACAACCTCTTTCCACACAAAAATGACATTCAGGGGTGACATGAAGCATTTAAACCACTTTGTTTTGAAGTTAAACAGATAATGCCAACTCTTCCCTCAAAATAAGCTCTCACCTGATCATACAGATCATCAGCCATAGTGGGTTTAGGAGCAGTGGTCCATTTAGCACCTTTTGCAAAGTACTCCTTGATCAAAGGCCTGTAGGCTCTGTATTCAAAGAAGCGAGCTCTCCACGCCATAGGAGCCTCAATAATCTCATTTCCCACAACCATAAGGATGTCTCTGGGCATGGCAGCATACATGCCTACAACAGATTATACAATACACAATTAGCCTACACAGAACATTTTATATATTTAAAAAAAATACAGTGTGATGTTTTAACACTGTGAAATCATACACAGATAAATACTAGAAGTATTCAGATCACTTACTAAAGTAAAAGTAGAATTACACTAATAGGACTACTCAAGTAAAACTCTTGCATAGAAAAGTTTTATTAGCTAAATGCACTTAATGTATCAAAAGTAAAAGTACTTATTTGGCAGAACAAGCCCTGTCAGTGTTATACAAGTAAATAGTACTTTTACAAGTAGGTTTAGAATAAGCTCATTTTAACAGCAATATATACATTTGCTAACTTTGATCTATAAAAACGCACCATATTTCATAGACTGATCATATGTTTAAAGTAAAACGTATTGTGCATTACTTCTTGAGTTCTGATCTACTTCCTTACGCACACATTTTAGACATCATTTTAATATTGATGGGAACTTTATATATATATATAGTGAGAAATACCTCTGCTTTGTCTATATTTTTACCTGATGATGTGAAGTCTGGAGTTTTGTATTCCAGGGACCAGTCGATGGGTTCTGGCCTCCTCACATTGACGCCCTCGTTACGCAGAATATTGCACATTTCTTCAATCTCGGCAACGGCTTTTTTCAAGTGGTCCGCAGGAAAAGCCTGGCCCCCATACTTCTGGTAGAAGGGCCAGTACTTCTCATATGTGTTAGCCTGTTGAGAGGTTTATAAAAAGAGTTTATCTCATTACATCACCATTCAGGTATCATTTCACAGTTTTGATGCTCTGTTTGGTCGGAAACCTCCACAGCAGTAGCCCACACATGCACATTATGTGATATACATGTTTCCAAGAAGGCATCTTGACAGTATAGCTTACTTTCACTTCCACGGTAAAGGGAGGCACACGGGCGTTTTCAGCACGACCCACGATCACCTCCTCAAGAGGGTCCCATTCATTGTAGCTGCAGACAGGACATCCCTGCCGCACAGACTCAGTAACATGTTCCTCTTCAAGTGCACGCTGCGGCTGTGCAGCTGCTGCACTTGAAGTGCTCTGGAAGGCCCTCTGCACCCACCCAGTCACCGCCCGGCCAAGCTGAGGAGGGAGAAAATATAGATTTTGAATATTTTGCAGCAAAGAAATGGCCTTCGGTTTTGTGTGGGAGTGACATTACAGATACCGAGAAAGGCTTTTGTAAAATGCAAATTCTTTACATTAAATAGACCTTTTCAATACAGTGAATAACCTAAATGTTAATACAACTTGTAAACGAAACTAGCTGTGTGAAATTACCAATGCTGCATGTTTATTTTATTTTCTTTCCGCGCCAGAGTTGAAGTGAAAGTGACAAAGTCATATAAATGACTTGGCTGGCGGCGCAGGTACAAAAAGGCTAATTCAAATACAGTATAACAGTGGAGGCTGATAAAAAAAACCCAGTGACCTTGAACATCAATGAGAAATGCCTTCACGTGTGCCGAAGTACACGTGTTATTAAGAAGCGTTATCTCCACAGATAGTGTGGACTCACAGGCTCGGAAGCAGCTCAAGTGTCACTGAGTTTGGGAGAGCATCTGTGCCAAACAGCTGTTCGCTGTCACTCAGGGACCGGAGACAAAAAATAAATAACTAAATAAAAACGTTCTTGCAGCAAATACAAACATTGGATTAAGGACATACTCAGTGGTTTTATCCAAATAGTCGATTAGATTTGATATATTTTTTGATCTTTTTGTATTTTCGTCAATTAAACACGTTTGATCAAACAAAGAATATACCAACTAAAGTGATCTTCAGTGAAAGAAGCAGCTCACATGAAGCCTATAGTGAAGAAAATGTCGAGCATATTTTCTTTATTCGCGTTGACTAACATGTGCTTTTTCTTCTTTCTTTTTTTACACTTTTCTTTTTACTTTTTCTAAAATTTTGAAAAAAAAAAAAAAAGAAAGACACCACAATACCAACCATAGCTCCGATCAGATGGGCAGCCTCCGCCCCCCTGCTACCTCCTCTCAGACACCTGACTCGCAGCATTGTCCAATGTGATAGTGAGTGTGTCAGTGAAATCACACGCAGCGCAGGATCCTCCTCTCAGTTTGCTCTCATGAATGAAGGCGCCTGGGCTTTATAGCAGAGGGTCTACGTGCCTCTGAGACCATTGGTCGACTTCATGTTGTGGGGCAACGTGACTTGAGAAAAAGCATTTCTGAAACACAATCCCTTACGCCAGCAAATTCCTTTCAACCGGGCTACTAACATTAAAACGTCTAACGTCTAAATGTCTCAAGAATGATTTTCCTTGTGCAGAATATCTTTTGTCCTCCTTCTGTAACAGCAACAACTCTGGATTTCTGCTCCTAAAAAAACCAGTATAAACCAATTGAAGACATGTTGGCATTGCAAAATAAACTACAAAATACTGCAATACATGCTACTGCATAAAAGGCTTAAAACACACAAACAGCCTTTTAGTGATTTAATTTATTTATTCAGAAATTCAAAAGCAAGAAAAAGTGTAAATATAAATATTTGTTTAACATTGTCTGATTAATATGTCCTGTGTTGATCACAAAAAAGTCCACTGGTAAAGTGTACTTAAAAATGAGCACATTTAATAAAGCTGCTAAATAAGTGGCAGACTTTACTGTAACTGTAATATCTCTGATGAGTGCGTGTTGCGTTTCAGTTTGCCATGCTTGCTTATTTGGCTGTTTTGAATCCAGTGTAAAATAATACAGCAGATGCTGCTAATAATAATAATTAGCAGCATCTGACATCATTTTGTTACAATCACCCTCCAGAGAGAGCAGGAAAGGAGTTAACGCAATCAAAGAAATAGATAGCATTGAGCACTCAGGCTGAGTATCACCACATGCTTCGCTGGACTGTGCTCACAAAAGTTTCACAACCCAGAGATCTAAGTGGCCACTGATAATACCTCACCTTCTAAAAAAGATAACTCTAGCTGACGCCCAAGGTTCAAGGGATATGCAAGGAGGATGCCTCGGCTGCTAACAGCATCATTCACAGGTCCAACGGTCACAAGGATAACTTTGTGAAATCAACAGATTTATCATTTTACTCCTGGACAAGAAAAAGTCCTGCATTTAACCCCCGTAACCCCTCCCTCAAACAAACAAGATAAACATGTTAATTAGTGAGCTATAGATGTGCTGATAGGTGGATTTTGTTACCTTTGGACAGAGCCAAGCTAGCCAGCCTTTGTGCTAATCCAAGCTAACCAGCTGCTGGCTTTAAGGTTCTTATCAGGTCAGTTGCCATTTTGCTTTAATAGTGCACGGAGAGTGCACGGCCCAAAACAAAGTTACAAAAAGTCAAATATAAGGCCGTAATACTAATATGTTAAGCTAAAACATTCTCCCCATGTTTAGCATTAGTGATCCTTTCACATTACAGATTACAGATTATGTTGGACAATTTCAGGTAAAATCAACTTGATAGACCAGTTTCATATTTTATAATGTTTAGTTTGTCTGGCTTGAAGTCTTGTGACTGTTTGTAGGCAAACATAGGTAGTGGATATTGTACATGGGTTTAAACTCTGCACAAAGCCTTATTTCTTCCAAGACTAAATGTTTGACAAATGTAACCACCTTTCGTACTGGCCTTGGTGCTGAAATTGCAACATCAGGGGTTTAGAACTTACCACAGACACACAGATAATAAAGAAATGACCCTTTAAACTCCTTCAAATTGAGAGAACTGGAAAACAAAGCTTACATTAGCATTTTATCAATCTGACTAAACTCTGATTAAATATATTTAACTTAACTAGTTCAGTTAACTAAAGCAGCAGAGAAAATAATGTTTTAATGTTTAAAATGTTTTTAAAATGTGCACTAATGTACAATATGCCATCTATAGACACGTTGTGCTGATACAGAAACTGATATATGTAAAAGATTCTTCAAATCTACAAAATGTTGGAATTTATAGATTGAACCTGGAAATACTCTTCTGTGCCATGAAAGGACATTTCCCCAAAACTCTTAATTCTTTACTTGTGTTCCCATCTTTACAAACCCATGTAATGCAACCATTTAAGAAATGTCCAAAACTAGACAGAGCATTATTTGAAATTGTAGTGGAAATCCTAAAGGTTATGATGTATTGTTTTCCTGGTCTATTTCACAGTTTTAAAGAGGTCTCTCCAGTGAGTGACACATTTTCAGTCAGACAGAAAGTTATGGGCTTTACAGTAAAGCAACAATTGCTTGGTGGAAATAATTAGAAGTGGAGTAGAAACAAAGAAAATAGTGCCACCTGCAGGTTTTTAAAACTGCTCTAAAAGAACATTCAGAGAAAAAGGCAACTACCAGTTTTACAATTCTGGATTAAACTTATTTGTTTTTGTCATAATTTGTGTGTTTATGATTGTGTTGAGCTTGTGTGTGCGTGTGTGTCCATAAATTAAACACAAGGGTGGTCCCATCACCAGTGGTGGAAAGTAACAAAGTGAATTTACTGAAGTACTTTAATGTACTGTACTTGTACTTGTACCTGTACTTCCATGTTATGCCTCTCTGTGCTTCTCCTAATACTTCAGACACATTTTACTCAGCTACATTTATTTCACAGTTGGAGTTTCAAGTTACAGATTCATTTCACATAAACAGCACACGATAGACTTAACAAACCACAATGTACTAGATGAAACCAGTGCTTCCCAACCTTTTTTAGGCTCATCGTGACCCCTTACAAACAAGCAGTGTGTGGTTGGGACCCCGTGTCACATTTTAGATGTCTGGGAGATGTTAGCAGTTCCACCTAGAAGACATTTCTTCTAGACTGCTCACGTGGTTTTATTTAAATAACTGTCCGAGGCCCAAAGAGGAAAGATTATCCAATATTTAATTTAAAAAAGTAAAGATTAGAGAAAAAGTCCAATAAACAAAAACAGATTAGTGTAGCAAAAGTTTGTTTTAACTTCTTGCCATACATATCATCTCTCCACTGCACAGATTTGTCTTGTGACCCTTTGGAGGGTGCCTGACTCTCAACTACCAAAATGTATCTGAAAGAGTAATACAGGCCAATTTTACTATATGAATAATAAGGATCAGAGAAGCTGAAAACGCCATTTGTTTTTCAGGTTAGCTGCAGAGTTTAACCTCTTTACATCGTTTAACCTCACATCGTTTCAGCTGACTGTGACACTGTCTTTAAGTGTGACATGTTATGAGGGTGTTATTGTTTTCTTTTTTTTTTACATCCTTTACAGTCAAAGTTTGAAGATCACTTCCCTCTTTTTTTCGCAATAAAAGTAGCGATGCTGCTGAGCAATATTCCCTTCAATCACTTCTCCAAATTATTTACAATATTTGCCCTTTTCTATGAACTTCACTTACTTTTTCAGAAAAAGCCCCGCCCTGCTGAAAAAAAGCCGTAGTCCTGTTTGTAACATTCCCCATTTTGCAGCAGGGGCTGAACTTTTTTTGAGACCTTGTGGCTTTTAAACAAGAAAACATGTATTTAATGTATTTAATTTCCTTTATTTTAGCAAGTATCCTCATCGTACCATTCGCACTCAAAACGTTTTCCCCTTATGTGTGGATGGATATTCTGTATTTCAGGGATCTGCTACGGATTTTGGTGACGTTTGTGTCGAGGCGAAGAAGGAGACCCCTTTTCTTTGTTTTGGACCGTTTCTTGGAGCAGACCGCTGCGCATCCCGACAAGCTGTTGGTTGTGTTTGGAAATGAAAGCTACTCGTACACATACACAGATAAGAGGAGTAACAAAACAGCCAACGCGCTCCGGTCGCACCCCGGCTACACAGATGGGGACACCGTCGCACTTTTCATGGGGAACGAGCCCGCGTTCTTGTTCACCTGGCTGGCTCTGGCTAAAGTCGGCTCTCCTGTGGCTCTTCTCAATCACAACATCCGCACCAACTCTCTGCTGCACTGCTTTAACTGCTGCAAGGCGAAGGTGTTGATAGCAGCCCCAGGTATGCATACATGTGCGCAGGCCTGCTTGTTAAGGAGTTGCACACTTCCATGCATTCAGGTTGGATGTGAGTTTTTTTAAATAGCTGAGGAACACAATAGTTTACATAGTTTCTGGTTTCAGTTGAACCTCTTTGTCATTACTAAAGGTTCAAGCTGTAGAAGGAGTTTGTTTTTCTTCAAAATGGGATTGGCTCAGTGGAAAAGTGCCATCAATAGCTTTTGGCCCATATGTGCCACAAATTCTGAAATCCTTTATATAATTAGAAATGCACAAATAAATGAACATTGTCATGGTATGCTTTTGTTTACATGTTATATTCATAAGAGATGTAAAGAGACTTCAGGGAATTATCCAGAATGGAGCCCTGCCATATTGATTTAGCTCAAGTCATTCACATGAAAGGACTTATTAAATTGCAACAAATATTGATTTAAAATCATTTTATATCCAGTTAAAGTTTGAATTACAAGCTTATAAAGTATACAGTTTTCAGTTTTGTTCTAATGTATTCAGGTATAGAATTTCACTCTTGATTGTCTTTCAGGTTACTGCAACAACCTGTAAACCTGCAAAACGGTATATTTGCTCTCAAATGACTGCAGTGCACGTTGTCATTGTCTCCTAAACTAATAGCCTCTATAGGCTCAAGTGATTCTCAGTAACTGTTGTACACACACAGATCAAAGTGACAGCTGAACTTCCATCAGGCTTTTATCATACTTGCATTTTCTTTAAAGCTGCAAACTTCACTAGACAAGACTGTTTATGAATCTAGTATCTAGTGGTCGTGATTGTACTGTGTGTCCCTTTCCAGAGCTGAAGGAAGCAGTGGAGGATGTGCTGCCCTCCCTGATGGAGCAGGGCGTCACCATCCTCCTGATGACCAAACACTGTGACACACCTGGAATTGAGAGCTTTTCCGAAAAAGTGGACGAGGCGTCGGACGACCCAATCCCTCGATCCGTCAGATCACACATCACATTCAAAAGCCCTGCAGTTTATATTTATACCTCGGGCACTACAGGTATTGGAGTGTCAGCTTCAGTTTGGATTTTTATTCAGCTACAAGTGATAATCTATTCCTATGACAACATATCACAGGATTCAAGGTTTTGTGCTCTTTGTGTCTTGTTGGATTTCAGGTCTCCCGAAGGCAGCTGTGGTCAACCAGAACCGCCTCTTAACAGCTCTAGCTGTTTTATCTTCCAACGGTGTAACGGCTAGTGATGTTATCTACCTCAACCTGCCTCTGTACCACACGGCTGGATTCATCATAGGCTTTATTGGCTCCATTGAGACAGGTGAGACGATGGAGATGTAGCTAAGACAGTGATGACCTCAGACCAGAGTGCAGACACATACGACTTTTTGAGAGCTGTGTGAGATTCCTTACAGCCTGATGAATACTTGACTGAGCTAACGAGGAGTTGTGAGGTTGCCTTTCACATCTTTGTTAAATAACTGAAAAATATGCATGTTTTTATTTTCTGCCATTTGTCTTCTAACTTGAAATGCCCAATTTGCTGTGTAAAGCAGTCCTACTCATAGCTAACGCCACTGTTGACCATCTGTAGGGACGAGGCAGTGCTGCCAAATAATCAAACCAACTAACCAAATAACTGTACTAAGACTCTAGAGTTACAATATCTCAGGCCAAACTGTTGTACATTCAAATTCAGAGGTCAAATCTGCACCAAAAGCTGTGCCACAGCATACACATCGTTCACCAAGTTGACTGCACTGGGCTCCAACTGCAAGCCAATTATTAATTTTTTTTGTGCAAGCTACAGGTGACACTATCCATCCTAGTGTATATGCAAACAGGTCACAGGGAGCATTTATGTTCCATAAAACTTAAAGATAACCACATCGAACTAATTGGTTTGACACTTGAACCAAACAAGAGCTGAGGCTGTGAGTGCCAACCGTGGCTGCCGCACAAAATATAAGCAGAGATGTGATGCATCATTTATGGCAGATCCTGGTTCAGTTGGTTGTCATACATTACTGACATTTATGTCTCCAAATTTGGCGATTTTGAAATTTTTTGGTAAACTGATGCATTAAGTGTTTCTTGATGGTTTGGGAAAATGCTCCCACTTGAAAACCCCATTGAAATAGATGAAACATTCATTGTCACAAACTGTTCATTAAAAAGTTGACTTTTTGGAGATGAATGGTTTTAAGCTCTGAATCATTTTACTAATATAGGAAATAAAAACAGATTTTGAAATGATCATATATATTTTGCGTTTTTAATTGATCTTGCAACATGCACTAACAAGGATGCGATCCCTCACTGGCTTCCCACCTGCAATTGTTACAATACAGGAATTTGTCTTCACTTGAACCTCAGATCTCTGCAGTTGTTGGCAAGTAATCTACTCATATTCCAGCTGTGCCCCTTG
The DNA here is from genome assembly GCA_036024295.1 of Nannoperca obscura. Taxonomy (NCBI): domain Eukaryota; kingdom Metazoa; phylum Chordata; class Actinopteri; order Centrarchiformes; family Percichthyidae; genus Nannoperca; species Nannoperca obscura. The sequence continues at coordinate 6,884 of JAVQJL010055310.1, read as the reverse complement.
AAGATTATGCAGATTCATGAAAGTGGCACCCTGTTACAAGACCTTCATGAGGTTCTCACACATTACCTAAATATGAGGCTAGTGTTGCAGACTAATATGAAATCACTGTGGGATTCCTGACGCTGGGGGACTAAATGAAAGAGTCTTTTGTCACTGAACAAGTAATCTGAACAGATTACCTCTACTTTCTAACTGTCTTTTTTTGTAAATAGACTAAAGTTCACACCACTATTATATGTCTGTGTAAGCAGTCTGATTTACACACACATTACTAGATATCCAGTACTGCCCCTCAACAATCACAGTCCTGTTGTGCAGTACGTGCAGTTAAATGGCATGCGGTCAAGTCTTACATGAAGTATTCATCTTTAATGCACTAGGAAAACTGTAGTTAATAAATGAATATGAACAAGAATATCCCTAAATAAAGGATGTCTTTGTTTAAGTTGATTTATATTTTATAATTGAATATCTAAAGTTGTGAACTTCGCAACTTGCTGAATTGAAAGACACAAAAATAGAACTGAAACCAAATCTGTTGCCATCACATGTCTATGCTGTTTAGCCCATGATCATATCATCTTTTTTTTCTTATTATGAAGGGTCAGCCATCATCCTGAAGAGGAGGTTTTCTGCCTCTCAGTTTTGGGATGACTGCAGGAAAAACGGTGTGACTGTTATCCAGTACATAGGAGAGGTGATGCGTTACCTCTGTAGTACACCAAAGGTAAAATTATTCTTACTGTTCACAGATTTCCACACTGTTGTTCAGCCATGCAGAGCTCAGGACTAAAACTTAAAACTCAGCAGTATTACAATGTGTTTAAGCAGGAATAACATTTATTTTGCAGGTACTATAACATTTAAGTACTATAATTATTTTTCTATTTAAGTTGCTGCTACTGTGCTTTCATTTTCATCATTTTTAAGTATATGTTACTCCAGGTTTACTCCATGTTGTTTTCTTTGTAGTTTGGATAAGCCTCTGCAGCAGTATCTTGATCATGTGATCGTTAAATCTCCCAAGTGAAACCCAAACCAGTGGCATTCTTTTAGGGGGTTGGCAGGAGGTTAAGGTGACCCTCCTTCTTACTCAGGGGCAGGAAAACTATAGATAAGGTCTTTTAAATTAAGAATTTATTTTGGGACAGCATGTAATTGTCAATTGGGACAACCAAATTGTTTGTTTTGCAGTTTGATTGGTATAAAGTGCATTCCTTTAATAATTACAACTCAAACAAGCTTCTACATGATCTTTGTCAGAGAGCTGTAGGGCCTCTTCTTTGCCATCTTAACCTCTGTAAAAAACTCCTTTGCTGGAGACATCTGCAGACGCAGTAGTGTTAACTGGCTGCAGCAAGCTGACATTGAGGCAGACCTAGTCAGATATTAACTTTCCAAATCTGTACATTCCCACAGTGCAGCACAGCTGGCTTACCAAAATAGAAATCATTAAATCTCAACTATCGAGTTCCAGCCTTCTGCGTCATTATCTGTAGGAGTTTGAACAGCATGAGACTTTATGGGGGGGAAAAATAAATTGCTGATATGATAAATGCATACTTCTTCTAGTATCAGAATTATTGCATACTCTTGAGATCTCTTAAATGTATCTGCTGTATTTAGGAGTACTGTAAATGTTCTGCATACATGTATGGCCATTCAGAGTATCTAATTGCATCACATGAAGTGGAGTCTCACTTTACTGCATGACCCTTTACCAGTAAGGGTTTGTCTGTATCTGGTCACCTCTAGGAATAGATGCTGGCCTTTACTTACGAAGACCATATCAAGTAACTTGGCAGCCAAATCTCCCAGGACTAGTATGTGACTTTAGGGTTACAGTGAATGGTATTTTCGATACAGTATTTGTGTGTGTTTTAGAGAAATTGGTAATTGTTAAGTCACACACAAGTATTTTGAATAGCATTAACTGGTTTCTAATGTCAAATGCTTACACACACAGAGGGATCAGGCATTCTTGATCAGAAATCCTATTTAGGGGCCCAATTAGGCGACTGATGTCTGTTTGTTATGAAGCATATGAGTTCATTTATGTGTGTGTTTTTATGCTGACAGGTGGTTTTTGGCCCCATCACCAGTATTTCTTCAGTCTCCGTTCTTAGTCGATTCTAGTAGACTATTTAAATTAATTGGGTATCAACTTATGTATCTCTGTAGCGCTTGCAAAGTGCTTGATCTATTTCTTTTTTTTTTTCATATGAAAATGCAGAGAGAAAATGACAAGGACCATAAAGTAAGACTGGCGATTGGCAACGGCGTCAGAGCAGAGATATGGAGCGAGTTTCTCAATCGCTTTGGGAACATCCAGGTTAGAGAGTTTTACGCCTCCACTGAAGGAAATGTGGGATTTGTCAATTACGCAGGGAAAATTGGAGCAATTGGACGAGTCAACTTTTTGCATCAGGTAAGCATAAAATGGGAATATTCAAGTACCTCAAATGTGAACTTAAGGGCAGAATGAGTAGGGTTTTCCTAAAAAAGCAATGTACAGAAAAATAACCTCTCTCGATCATCACTTATGACCCATTAGAAGTGTGTGGTGGTGTCTGTATCTGCAGAGACCCTGCCCTCTGCCTGTATTTTCTTATTTTGCTGTGTTCGGGATGTTTCTGGGCATAAGCCTTTGGCAAGTGGATGCAGCCCCGAATCAGTAGCAGCAAGCAGGGTGTGGGGGCAGGACTATAAAAACATAGCGACCAGGTGCCAGATTGAAAGCGCACATCCAAGAGGAAGCTATGACCCGGAGAGCAGGGGCCAACTTTGAATGTTGTGTTTACAGCCAGTGACAAATCCTCCTCATTCTGCCTTTAAGTACAGTCCTTGAGTAAAAGTACTTAGTTACATCTCACCACTAATAAATGATATGAAATTACATGTTTTATTCTGCTGTTGGTATAATGATGTGTTGGGAACATTTCCTCCTCTAGAAGCTGTTTCCGTACACTCTGATTAAGTATGACGCAGAGCGGGATGAACCGATTCGAGCGGCCAATGGCCTCTGTGTGAAGTCATCCAAAGGTGAAGAAATTTTTTTAGCAAAGACACTAATTTAGATCGCTGCATCACACATTTTGAACCTCGTGTCTATGAAGTTGATGCATATTTTTATGCTTCTTGTATGACGTTCAATATTACATCTGGATCTTGTCCTCATGGACTTTCTACCAACCAAATCAGGACCCCAGTGTAGAGACAACTAGTCTATTGATAAACTATGCCAGTAAAAGACATGTCTCTTGGCCTTTTCTTTAAGGTGAGACAGGACTTCTGGTGTCGAAGATCACAGACATCGCTCCTTTTGTTGGCTACGCCCAGAATGAAGAACAAACGGAGAGGAAAAGACTTCGTAATGTTCTTAAGAAAGGAGATCTTTACTTCAACAGCGGAGACCTAATGAGGATCGATAATGACAACTTCATTTACTTTCAGGATCGTGTAGGTGACACGTTCAGGTACATAACTCTATTTTATTTTACAGAATAATTGTTTATATGTTTATACTGCAATATCAGCCATTTTGTACCACTACAAAGTAAAGATTTGAACAAATAGATAATGAAGCATCACAGGGTCACTGACCTTTTTTTTGTCAAAGGTGCACTTCAAGGAAAATGTTTAGTTAAATAACTTATTACAGGTTAGATCCATATAGATATGAGGTGAGGAAGAGTGGGAGACATGTCATTTGTTTATTAGTTTCTTTCCTCATTAATTTACCTGCAAAAAAAAATTCTTAGTTCTGATTTAATGAAAGATGAAGCAAAAGCTTTTTTCTCCCAAATATTTTTGTTTTTCCTTTTTATATTTTCATGAACATAATTTTGCAGTTTGAGACCCAATCCATAATTGTAATAAATCCATAACTGTCTTGTCTTTCTACGATCAAAACTGGAGAATATAATTAGACAACATAAAATGAACACAGCAACATTGGTTATGCAGAAAAAATATTTAATACATATTGAGTGCAATTTCTCAGCAGACCTGCAACATTCAATTTCCCTGCATGTTATACACCAGGCTCCTTTAGAAAAGCTTTGAGGTTCTGGCCAGACTTGTATTTGTATTAGACCTGAGAGGATTATGTTTTTATTTCCTGACATGCCTCTAAAGTTAACTTTTGCCTTACATTAAGAAAAAACAAAATTTTATATAAACGTGTAACTCCACAGGTGGAAAGGTGAGAATGTGGCCACGACCGAGGTGTCTGACATCCTGACGCTCAGTGTTTGTGTGAAAGAAGCCAACGTTTATGGAGTCCAAGTGCCAGGTAATGGTCATTTCCTCTGTCCATTTTCTCTCCTAGTATGTTTAAATATCATAACTTTGAAACATTGAAGCGAGACATTGATTTGGTAATGTATTTATTAATGAAGACAAGAGCTTTGTCTGTTTCTATTTTGGCAATGTAGGGCATGAGGGGCGGATAGGAATGGCAGCTGTCACTGTGAAGGAAGGATCCCAGTTTGATGGAAGTAGAATATATAACCATGTGGTTAGTTACCTGCCCTCATATGCCCGACCTCGCTTTATAAGGATACAGGTAATTTTATTTTATTCACACTTTACTGCATTTTACTTTTAGATGAAACAGCAGGTACTTTAAATGTATGTTTTAATATTTGAAAAACAATTGTTCTCAAAAATGTTGCCGTCCATTTTTGTGATCATGGTCAGATGATCATATTTTTATACTGTATCTGAGTGAGTATTTTGTGTTTTCCTTTACATCTAGAATGCCATGGAGGTGACGGGGACCTTCAAACAGATGAAGGTGAAGTTAGTGGAGGAGAGTTTTGATCCAGGACGTGTCCAGAACCCTCTTTACATCCTTGATGATTGTGAGAAGAGTTACATACCGCTGACAGCTCAGGTCTACAGCTCCATCATATCAGGAAACATCAAACTATGAGCAGGCTCTTATATTAGTGTTCACTAACTGTGCAGGCTTTTTCAGCCTGGCTACATTGATACTTTTATGCTTTACTTCCAGCTCAGTGACTGACTGTTTTTACTAATACTAATATGTAATTTGTGTGTGCTAAAATAATATGCAAACAAACACCTTAATTAAAAGCAATAGATGGGAATCAGAAGTGTAGGATTCATTTGTATGGATTCATGTCAGGTGGTGGAGTGAGCCTGCAAGGGAAGGCAGGAGTTTGACAATATGAATTATGTTTTTACTGTCAAGTGATGATATAAATAGTGTATTTACTAGCATGATGACACTTTCCAGTATGTATATGCTGCTTTTACTAAGTGTAATAATGCTGTTGAGAAGTGTTGCTGTTGGAAAAGTGGAGGGTGACACCATATGCATAAACGGATAGTAGATTAATGACATGCTTCTGACTGTCTCCATGAAGAGGTAACTATAAGACAGTGGCCAGTGGACTTCCTGCCACAGGCAGTATCTAATGTAGACGTAGCACGTAATGGTGCAAGAGTTACAAAAAAACATGTAGAACAGGTTCTATAATGAATTTTATATATGTGGCAGTATCTGTAAATAAGAATTAAAATCAGAACACGTTTTTGTGTGTCCTGTGTGCTCTGATTTGACTTTGTGACAGACAAAACCACAAGGTGGAGACAAATGTCCATGGTACCAGAGTCTCAGTCCCCATGTAGATATACAGTACTATAAACGGTACATCTACAAACATGAATATGGACACATAGAGCAGACTATTGTCATAAAATTATCATTTAATGTTTAAACAAAAATCTTATAAGTGGAACAAGGCCAAAACCATGAAAAACGGTATCAAAACAAATGTACTGAGAAGTATGTGGACAGGAGTGTCTACATATGTTTCTGTGCTTATAATGTATTGGGTTGGACATCATAACTGTTCAGCTTGCACTTTTAAACTCGGTAAACAATGGCAAAATCATCTATGCTAGTCATTTTCCTCAACTGCCCTGGCATGAATCATTCTCACAAGTTGTTGTGACATTCTACTGTCACAACCTGTGTCTTAATAATGAGGGATGTTCTCAAACTTTCCGCTTTGTATTGTCATTTTAATTCATTACATATTTTCTTAATGTATAATCGTTTCTCTTCATTAGTTGAAAAAAGAGACGGAACAGCAGTCTTTTAATTGGACTACCTGTGTTATTAGGACAGATCAAAGTTGATAATTATCTCATTATGGCGTCAGCAAAAACTACAGGTTTTGTCTCACTGCTCCAAAATGAATAATTATTGGCAACATTTAACCACTAATCCTGGTTTTTGGCAGGGAAGCTCTTGTTCTGACAATATGATGATGACACAAAGGACGAGCAGTAAAAACATGAAAAAGGAGCCTTTCACAGAAAGTAAACGTCCCAGTTACACGATTCTGTCGGCCCAGGAGGACCACTCTATGGAGGTTCTTTCCTATCTTTAATCAAGAGCACATTCTTTCAGTTTGAGAGCAGTCTTTATTGACTATCTCTCAAAACGCTGCTCTCGCACTCAGGCTACTTCTGTGCACTTCTTTTGACAGGCACAGAAAAATCCAAGTGCACAGAAAAAGTCCACGGGAGCAGCAGAAATCCGTGAGCAGACTTTCCACAACCGCACAGAAGCACCCTGAGTGCGAGAGCAGCGTTGTGTGAGAGAGAGCGCAGGAAATCCGTGCAAGCAGAGCAGATCCACGCGCAAGCAGAGACAATTAGTGATGGGATAAATAGTTCATTTTAGTGACTTAGTTCAGTAACTCCCGTTCAGTAAAAAGAACTACTCTTTTTTTTTTAGTTATTCGTTCATTTATTAATTATTAATATTAAACATTAAAATTTTCAGCCTAAATACAAAAATACTTAGGTTTCTCACTCTCTCCCCGTTGCAGCAGAGCTCTAACCAC
>JAVQJL010055309.1:0-32279 GCA_036024295.1 Nannoperca obscura | reverse complement strand
TGTGTAAACAGTCAGTACAATAAGTACAGTGTGTAAACAGTCAGTGCAGTAAGTAAACAGTGAGTACAGTATGTAAACAGTGAGTACAGTGTGTAAACAGTCAGTAAAATGAGTACAGTGTGTAAACAGTCAGTGCAGTAAGTAAACAGTGAGTACAGTGTGTAAACAGTCAGTACAGTGTGTGTGTGTGTGTGTGTGTGTGTGTGTGTGTGTGTGTGTGTGGAACCTGTGAGGTGTATTAATAAACGCTGGCAGGCAGCTGCTCGTGACTCACACTCGCTCTGCAGGAGGGCGTCCAGGACGAGTCGACTCTCTCAGTTCTTCACACACAGATTACAGATGATGTAACTCGCGCTCCGGCGGCCATGTTGGAGGTCTGCATCAACACATTCAACATATAACTTCTCATAACAACCTGTGGTTTGTGTTTGGCACCACACTGAGCAGGAACAGAAGGTGTGTTGTATGATTGTGAAGAGTTATTGATTAGTCACATTACATTAGTCAAGTTAATCAGCAGCAATTTAGATCATTGGTTAATCGATCAGGTTATTTATGAGTCTGGATCCAGGTTTTCTTTACTTGAGTTGACGATGACGATGCTCGTACAAGAAAATCCAAAAATGAGTGTCGGAGCTAATAAGCTGTAGCTTGTTTCTGTAGCGACTAAGCTAGGACCGTCTTTTTCCACTCCAGTAACTCTTTATTATGGAATAGTTTGATGTCTTATCTCTGTCTGGACGGTAGATACTAAGCTACAGCTGATTAGAATAGCGTAGCATACAGATGTGACACACTTTGGTGGACGTCCTCCACCAGCCGTGACGACACGGTTTCCCCACATGAGGTGCTCAGCTGATGGAAGAGCCCTGCTGTCTGCTGTTTCCCTGTCATCTCCCCCCACAGAGACATAGCTGTGGCTGAGGGCCTCCCTAACAGGGAGTTTTGTGGTGAGATGCGGGAACAGGATCAACGCGGGCGTCCCGGTGGGGGATTGGCTCTCCAGCCGAGTCCAGAGGAGAGCTGCCATTACAGGCTGCGGTGGGACGACGGTGCCGAAGCCTTGGTTGCAGATCACACCGACGCAAGCTCCTAAATATGCACACAAACAGCCTCTCAGTTCAGTTTATATCTTTTTATGGCACGCTGATAATTACTCACAAATGAGACACATAAAAAAGGCCAAATGTTTGTTTACAATCTGTTTTTGACCCCATGAACAGCTGTTTCGTAACGTCTTGTGTAACTTCCATTTTCTCAACTAAACCTCCAGAAAACAGCTGAAACCTTTAAAATCCCAGAGAGTGGAGCCCCGGGAGACGTGTCAGAGCCCAGAGCAGCTCGGGGGGGTAATGATGGAGAAAGTGGAGATGCTGGTGGTGTTGCCAGGAGAGGCTGACTCATTCCTCTGGATGTGTGATCCCACTCATACTGATGGGGTGACCTTGGCTTTCACATGAAAAATACAGAGATGTGATTTCTTTTAGTTTATTTACCTCAAAACATTTGACTTTTGTGTTTGGATGAGGAACAGGACGCTGCTGCAAACTGGTTAAAGTTGTCTGTGTAAATATGAAACTGTTCCTTCGATTCCCAATTCAGCGTCAACAGGACACAAAGCTAATGCAACGTTAGCGAGGCAAAGCTACAATTTCAGCATCAGCTAACAGGACACAAAGCTAACATCAGAATCAGAATCCGGTTTATTGCCAAGTATGGATTCACATACGAGGAATTTGTTTTGGTGCGTGGTGCCAACAATAGCAATATATACATATACAGAAAAATAAAATGAAAAAGATTTAAATAAAAGCAAAATATACAATATACAATAATAATAAAAGAAGAAGAAGCACATCACATCACATTTACGATGAAATGAAACAGAGAAGAGACATTTGCTTCTCTCGTCTGTTTTATGTAATTGTATATTGAATATATTTGAGTTCTGGACTGATGCATTTTTCACTGTTTTCTGAAGCAATTGTCAAAATGATTGCGGATTGATTTTCACATGAATGTGATTTACAGGTGTTTATAAATTACCTGTCGTCAGTGAAGCGAATGAGCCAACAGATGCTTTTAATACATCACTTACATAGTAATCTGAATTTATGAGCCAGCAACAACACAAATGACCTTTTTTTTATCATCTTGTGTTGCAGGGACTGATCTCCAGTCAAGATAAACCTCACAAAATGACAAAACGACCGGTGCATTCCTCCTCCATGCTGGCTGAAGCTACTATTTTCAAACACGATGCTTCTTTTGGAATTTGAAGACAAAAGCAGACCTCACCCATGTCATGTGCCAAGACATGCAGAGGACAGGGAGGAGATTCAGGCTACTATGCACAATTTTTCTCCACTTTTTATTTTTATTTTGTAAACAACACTTGCAACGATTTGGCTGCTAGCTGTTTTTAATTTCAATCCAAAAACTGATGATTTTTAAAGATGTGACATTATGTTTTTAGAGTGAAAAGACAAATCATTAACTCCCATCTCCTGGGAGTTTATATTTCAGTGATGTTACACCAGAGTAGTTTTGGGGTGGAAACGGTACTCAATGGCTTTGGTAGTGAAGACTCAATGGACTGTGCGTTTTTGGAGAAGTGGCCAGTTTTCCATTGGCACTTGCCTTTGCATGAATCACCAGACCAAATGCTGTTTATCGCCTGAATAAGGTGCACTTACTCCCCTGAAAGAGTTTCGTCGCAAGAGTCAGTAAAAACTTTGAGGATTGTGACTGCCGTGACCAGGTGGAAGACAAAAGACTGGAGGTATAAATTGTTTGATCCAACATTGGCTACAAATTTCGCCCAATTGTGTACTTGGACTACGATCACATGTCCGAGTCAGATTTCTCACTTTAGGGGGAAAAAAAGATAAGATAGATTTTTTTTTCTCCAATGAAATTTGGTGATTCAACAGTTAAGAGGGTATGTATTTGCAGTTTGGCATTTTTTGATGTTAAGGTAGATGTCATTTAGAGGGTGTTTTTATTTTTTGTTTTATTTGATCCCTAATGTGCAGTTAAACTAACAAAATGAAGAAATGTGATTTGTGAATTTATACATGGGGCATTCAAGGGTACATTTATTTGCCAACAAGTGATTGGTTGGCCAAGTATTATATTGTTTGACAGCAGTATGCCTCCACTGTCAAATGCTCTACCTGATTCTTTTTTTCATTGCGCCTGTGCATTTTCAAAGCACTTAGGTTTCCTGCAACACAGGGAACCCAAACTAGGAGAAAACACACTAGGTTATACCATTTCATTAAAAGAGTTTAAATCCTGTAAAAAAAAAACATTTTAAAGGACTTTTAATGTACACGTTGCACATGTACACAACGAGATGCTATGCAGATTTATCAGGAGAACTAAATGAAATATTGAAGGAAATTTGAAATGCTGTTTAGCATTTTCCTGATATTTTGTCGCGGGGGTGCTTCATGTCAGAATATCCTCTCACACTAATTATTCAGTACTTCAATTATTCAGTTCGAGAACTTAATTTACTGTGTGAGAAGTATGAAAGAAAAGAATATATTTGATTATAGTTTTAATATACAATTTAGATGGAGGTTATAAATGAGATATTAATACATATGAATATATTACTAATGACAAGTGATGTTTTTTTTTACATTGGACGAAGAATTTACAGATAATTTCTAACGGTAATTTTCTATTTTATTTTTGTAAAGGATGAGATGCATGTAGATTTTTTACATAACCAAAGGAACACTAATATTTGCATTCGCATGGCATTTAGGGAGCGCTTGGACCTGACACAGTATCTCGATGTACATACGCTTTTGCAAAAGACGCCTGTAACATGAAATTTGACTCTGAAAGACGAGTGAGGCAAAGTGCATCAATACTTGACCATTTAAACAAAAAATCCCAGTGATCTGCCTCATAATATTCTGCATTAATTGTGAATCCAAGTAATAAAATGAATCTGCTCTAAAATGTGGCACAGCAAAGAAAAAAAAACAACCTTTTATCGTCCCACTTTTCATCATGCTGCCGAATTCTCATCTCAAAACGAGATACTAATACAACCGTTACCTCTCTGGGTCACTCGGAAGGAAAAACAACAGGAAAACAATTCTGCACAGACGTAATCAGATCACGTGACGATGTCAAAAAGATAATATTTATTTAACACATTTTACGCGCTTTACATTTTCTCAGTTACTACAGACTGGAAACCAACCAACGCCTTTAGTTTTGTTTTCCTGGAGACGTTTCTGTCGAGTTGATCTCAAATTTGACTTCCCTTTATTGAGAAATGTATTCTAACTCTCCAGCCATCTATATCAGTAGCCTATCCCATGATTTGTTTGTTTTTTGACTGCCAATATTTAAAACACTATAGCATGACGTTACTCTGTAGCAAGATGGACTTTATTTTGTCCCCACCTCCTCACCCACCCAGCCTTTTTAAAATTCTGTGTTTTGTGTTTGTATTTAATTACGGTCAACTTCTTTGTGATCAGGAATAACATCCCTGCAGTTTAAACTCCTAATAATCATTTCACTGTAGCTATGTCAACATGTTAGCCTCTGATTTGTATAAAGCACTCTCTCTCTCTTTGTTTTTCCACAGATGTTTTTTTTATTTCTCTTATTGAATGGTGCTAGATGTCATTTGTGACGTATCCTGGAGTACGCAGCGATGCCGTGGGTGCATATCAGGGCCTTTTTAGGAGCTTGATTTGGTGTTATCAATCAACAGTCCCTCCCCCTCTTTGTTTTCATGTTTTATATATATAAATGATACCCCACTCCCCCAACTAGTCACTTAAATAGATCCTGAAAAGGACGACCGGCTTGTTCAAACTGCATGATTTTCTTATTGTTTTAAATCATAACATGTAATTATTTTAGAACGTTTTATGCAGCAACCCCCCGCAGGTTTTCCTGAACTAACGTCCAGGTGTTGGAAATGTTGAAAACAGTTGACGGACTGCAGCATGTGACGGGAGTGGTGTTTGGTTTAAATATGCTGCATCACGTTTTAATGTCTCTAGTTTACTGTTGCCTCCTTTAAAACAAAAAAAAGGGCAGGTGTGGTGTTATTACTTCCCTTGTACCCCCCCCCCACCTCATTGTAATTAAAATGATCTATATATTTTGTTCTTCAGTTTTCTTTAACTAGCTGTTAGTCCCTGTATGTTTGTTTTGAAATTTAAAATTGCCCCCATTTGATACAGCATTTTAGTATTTGTTAAGGGTGGGTTTTTTTATTAGGGGAGGGTGGGGCGGACAGGTTGTGATAAGTTGTGCATAAGCCAATAATGTTTATGATTTTTGATTAGTGTTTATAGTTTTTCTTTCTTTCTTCTCCCCCCTCTTGAGTCTTTTTCTTTCTTTACACATTGTAAAGTCAGCCAGAGATGAAAAACAGTTATGAACAGCAGAAATAAATTCAATAAACTGTTTAACCCACTTCGTCGGACTCGTTGGTCCAAACTTTTAAATGTTTCAGACACAAGTTGCTATGAAGTCACTGTGTTCAGTTCTGCATGTCTCCTGCTAGGGGGCGCTGTTGTCCAGTTATACAACCACAAATACTGGAACTAGACATAGCACATACATGTACTGTACAACATACTGTAGTTTTTTTTTTTAAGATTTAACAATAAAGAATAATGTAAAAGTGGAGTGAAGTTTTACCATTTGCTTTCAGTTGCTTCACAGTCTCTAGATTTATGCTCAGATTCAAACCTAAAGTGCAGAGACCAACAGTGAGATGTAGTTGAGCTTTAGAAAATGCTAGTAAATGGACCTTTTTATCTTTTGTCAAATCAAAATATCAAAGTGAAGTGTACTTTTGAATGTTTTCACGTTTCCTTGCTACTACATGAACTATATGGACTCACTGCAACAATTATGTATATCTTGCTAGTTTGGGCTTTACAATAAATCACATATTTTACAAACTGCCAATCAGTGTTTCAGGTTTTTAAAGGATAGGTTTACATTTCTTCAAGTCTGTCTTGAAATAAAACTCCCTGCACACTGAAGAAGATTTTGCTCACTCTACATACTGGCTGTGCAGAGATTCCTCCCTAATCTAATTTTACTGTGGAACCATTTTCTGTGTAGGGGAGACAGACACCCTCCTCACATTTAAGAGTAGACTTAAGACTTTCCTCTTTGATAAAGCTTATAGTAGGGCTGACTCAGGTGAACCCTGAGCCATCCCTTGGTTACGCTGCTATAGGCCTAGACTGCCGGGAGACTTCCCATGATGCACTAAATTCCTCTCTCCCTCTCCATTTGTACACACTCTTGTCCCATCAGTGCTTGTTACTAATTCACCTTCTTCCCGTAGTTCTGTGCCCCCGTCTCTGCAGGTATTTCTGCCTCCGGCACTGTAGAGTCTGGATCTGTGGTTGCACCTGCTGCCCCCGTGGATCCTGCTCAACAGACGCTTTTGCTATTACTATTATGTTGCATATGTATTAGTATAAATCTTTTCCATTTACATTAACAGCAATACCATTACCACAACTATTACTTTACATCTCTATGTAGAACTGTACTGTATGTTCTCCTTTCTCCCTCTCTTTCAACCCAACCGGTCGAGGCAGATGACGCCCACCTGGAGCCTGGTTCTGCTCGAGATTTCTTCCTGTTAAAAGGGAGTTTTTCTTTGCCGTTGTCGCCTAGTGCTGCTCATGGTGGGACTGTCGGGTCTCTGTAAATAAAAGGAGTTGGTCTAGACCTGCTCTATATGAAAAAGTATCCTGAGATAACTGATATGGCGCAATATAAATAAAACTGAATTAATGTGATTTCAGTGTTGTTTTTGTGCAAACATATATTTCAGTAAACTCATGATAAGGCTTCAGCAGTCTGACTTGTTCAAATCAAGCGGTGACCTTACGTTTGTTTTTAGAGCAATATTCTTAGTTTGTACTATCTGCCCACTGCAGATCAGCAAGGAAACTAAAATACATTTAACATTAAAAAGACTTACTTTAGAAGATACTGTCTTGATATCATTAAGTCAGACTGCAGAAGTCTCCTACTTGGATAAATTTGGAAATACACTAAATGAGGACTGTGGATTTTGTCCCCCCTCACTTACATTATCATCACATTAGGAAAAGTTGTCTTCACGGCCAGTTTGATCAAGACAAGAGCGGGAGTAATATTTATGAATCTCTGTGTACATGAGTTTAACACATGTAAATCATTTTAATCAGCATGCAGATTTGAAACCTGTGATTTCTGAGATACAATATCAAATCACTTTACAATTACAACTGTATAAACAAGCCATTGTGCCACTGCATTACCATTTTAACCCTTTAAATTGTTAAAATGTACAGTTTGTTGGTGGGGGGGTTACGATCCTAGTTGTGAATTGTTCAAGAGATGCACTGTGACAGATTAGGTTATAAGTAAATGGATAAAACACAAAAAACACTGGTATGCTTCTTTAAGGTATCCTGTAGAAGAAAGCAAAACAGTAGACAGCTTTTATTTTCATAAAGCATCTTTATAGAAAACATTTCTTCACATTTCCAAAAAACATTTCGTCTTTTCACTTGTTCTATTTTTTTAATAGTTTCTTTTTTTTTGACAATTGTCCATTTTTTTTTTATCTGCTCAAGTTGGACATGTCTTAACATCCATCTGTGTCAAAGGCTCTTGCTGAGTTGCTGGGGCTTGTAGAAGGTGTCTGATAGAAAACACCGGCATTCACAGCCGTAATATTTTTCAGAAACAAACGGTGCCGACGAACACCAAGAAAAACCTGTTTCCATTCATGCAGGAAAAGCCACAAGTTGTGGAGGAGCTTCCCAACTGCATCCTAAGCCCATATTCAGTCACATCCCTCCAACTTCAGCAGCACTCCAGTTTTAGCCTGAAGGCACCTGTGTTAACAGCGCTTTTAACAATATGCACTTGTTTCTTTTGTACATCCTGCAGTTACAAATGTCTAACTCTAAACAGTCTGTCACACCTCTACATCTACCCAGGCTGCAGCACAACAAGCAGGTCCTACTGTCTCACCCAGAAACTAAACAAAAGTGAACTCGAGTTTACAAAAACTGTGAAAAAAAAGACAGAAAGAGTTTTAACAACTAGTTTGCACATTGTTCTGCTTTGCAAATTGTACCGTGGATTTTGAATTGATACTCAGCTTCGATGCAGCTCACAAACAAAATCTTTTCAGCATAAATCTGAACTCAACCTCAACTCACGGCCAGTGCAGATCTATTTCTGGGCATTTTTTATCTATGATGTGGATCAGAGTTTCTTAACGACCTTTGGTCTTAAATTCAGCCTCTAATTTGATAATTTCTGAAGCATCAGTCAGTACAAAAAAACTAAACAATCACTAAGTGAAATACTCTGCTTAATCTCAACTGTAGGAAACAGCTCACTGACCTCTTTAATTACAAATGTTATTATAAGGTGTAAATTTGAATGATGCAAACATCATTAACATCAGAATCTTTCCAATGATTCACTGAAACATCTTGGATCAAGTTACTTCACTCAGAAATCTGAGGTTGAGAACACGAGCGTGTAATAAGTGTGAAAGTTTGACGACAAACTTTCGCAAAATCTTCGTAACACATTAAAGGAGCCACGTATATTTATATTGTTTATTGCTCATCTCACCTGTTAACTACGGCAAGATGTCACGTGGGTTGGACCGGCGATAATCACTAGCTATTTATTCACCTGTTCACCTGCATGGCAGACTGAGAGGGGTGAGAAGGATTATCCAAATTTTCTCGCAGCACATATCTCATCATCCACGTTCATTTTTGCACATATTTCATGTACTGGATCTCTTTCTGTTGGACATTAAAATCTTAAAACGCATAACTTCAGGAGTGGAACTGGAAATGGCGATTGTTCCCCTGCCTCAGCGGATTATGGTGGTTTTGAGAAGTCACTACACACATTGTACAGGGGAGAAGAAAAGTGTCAGACTCGCACAATGTGCGAGTCTCAATGTCTACTAATGAGCTACCTTGCATTATAAATATATAAAGTTTAAAAAAGTGCCTATTAAAAGAAACTATAGTGATGTGATAACTTCCAGCAGTGTCACCGTCGTGTTTGTTCTTGACCAGCATTAATACGAAATGTTAGGGAGAGCAGAACTCGTCCTGTCGGGCCACTTAATGTCCTCCTCCAACACTGACAAGGATTGTCCAAAAAAAAAACAAAACAAAACAAAGGCCTTGGTCTCCCATTAACATTCATTCAACTTACAAAAAGTTTTTTTTTTTCTGTGGGGCGGGGGCATAGTTAATACAAAAGGGAGACTGATCAAACGAAACGGGAGAGCATTGGGCACTGTAACATACTGCTAAGTGTCACAGAACAACAGGTAAAAATTAAAACAACTCTAGTCATAATTGCACATAACCTTCAAGAGCTGAGATGTTTGATAAGAAGACACGACAAGAGAATCTGCAGAAGGGGCCGTGGTGGGGTGGCACACTATGGCATAAATACATTAAATCGGAGAAAAGCGCACTCGTGAGGCACAGCTAGAAAACGACGGAGCTCTGTGTCCTTCCAAGTGCCTCTCTCGTCCCACTTTACAGTCTGCTGGGGAGATTTCTTCATCCTCGTGTCTCCGGGTCTCACTGTACCAACGGAAAGTTTTAGCTTTGTGCCTTGCTGGGGCACTTAGGCAATCATGTACTGAGTGATGGCTCTCAGAGCGTATAGCAGCTCAGCCTGCAGCCGCGCCTCCATGATTAGTAAATTCACATGTATCTGAAGAAAGAGAAGGGGAAACATGAGTCAGTGCCAAAAGGACGTTGAAGGTTAACCAGCGGAGAGTTATCCGTGATGGTCGTCTTACCCGTTCTGACGTTTTAAGAGGAGTCCAACTCAGCGGGCACACTGGAGTCTTGGAGGAATCCGGAAAACATGCCACAGCCTTAATGTACAGCTTCAAATCCCGCTGCAGCAGCTGGTTCACTTCTCCATAATCATAATCATCATACCTGTAAACGCAAACAAACATATATTAATTTACTAAACGCAAAGAAACGCAGGGCTAGAGGAAAAAGGGGCGCATTTAAATTGCCGCACGTGCATAAAATCCAGTCTCACCGTATTCCTAACACACAGTGGATGTAGTTCCAGATCGCCCTCTTCAAGTCAGGGCTGTGCAACGAGGGGAGGGTGGTCACACTCCTGAATCTGTCGTCCAGGAGGTGTCCGATGTCCGAATACAACCTGTTGACTAAGGAGAAGCCGTGGTCCTCCCATGAATAGTCCTGCGGAGCAAATACAATATCTTCAAAGTCAGCCTCGCAAAGTTTTATTTCGCAGTTCACCTTGAAGTCAGTAACTAATCGAATAATAAAGTACAGCAGTGGTTCTCAACCTCCCAACCCCATGGTGACCAGTGACCATGTTATTTAAATGTTTTTTAGAGGTCACACTATCCAGTAATTCACAAAAAAAACAAAGATTAAAGAAAAGGCAGAAAAACATTAACATTTTGTAGCAGAAATGTTTTTTCTTTATCAGTTTGTGACCCCTCAGGTTGGGGACCACTGAAGTACAGTGTGTCACTTTAATGGCCCTAATCTACTGACCATCAGAATTGAACATACCGTGTTTTTATTTTCTAAATTGTTAGATATTGTAGATGCAGAGTAATCCTACATGCACACAACAGTAAAAAGCAATTTAAGCTTAAAACTAAGGTTAAAACTGATTTAATAAACCAGCCATAAGCACTTTTCTAAGGAAAAAACACACCGCTCTCACACTTATTTGTAATGTTCTTAATTGAGGCTGTGAGCCAATATTGATTAACCTGCTCTGCCTGACTACAGACTTCAAATTTAAATTAATGTGGCCGCTAAAAACCGATCTCTGCGTGCTTGTGAGTTTACACCTTTACACCTAGCATTAATATGTATCTCGGCTGATTCAATCACAGTTGGACAGCTCCAAGTAAAGGTGTGGATGCACCCGAGATGCATTGAGATCTAATTGCTCAGACCACAGTCTGTGGTGGCCTGGGCCACATATGGCCACATCCAAAGACTGCCCACTCAACTGATGTCCTTTGCGTAAGAGGAAGTACAGTACATGCTAATTCATGTGCCAAAAGCGTCATACTAAAGTGTGAAACAACAAGAGATAGAGACACATTACGTGTGCGTCAAACAGCTTTGGTTTGCTTGGAACACGGCAAGGAAAGTTGTTAAGATTAAGTGTCAGGTGTATACAGCCTGGAAGTGAGCCATCGAAACACAGAAAGTGTTGACATGTTAAAGGGTTAATTCATACATGGCAGCGTACTGACGGTTAGATCTGCTAATCAAAGCATGCAGCATTGTGAAGCACTGGTTAGGTCTCACACAGACTTCAAGAGCTTTGATTCATGAAGGTGTTAGGCTACTGGATGTGTGAGGTGTCGCATTACACGGCTGTAGCAGACACCTGCCAGCCAATCAGAAACAAGTATTTCCCTCTGAGCATACCACACATAGTGAGAATACATTCGCAAACGTAACGTCCTCACCTGAACTCTAAATACTTCAAAGTGGTCCTCCTCCCTACGAGCAAACTCCTGATAGCAAAAGTCGGGGTCCGTGATAAAACGCGTCGGGTCTGCGAAACAAATCATCTCCTCCTCTTCTTCCATATCTAAAAAAAGACACGATGAAAGCAAAGGAGGTGGAGGGGAGGCAGAGAGAGAGTGCGTCAGTGCGTGTGGCTGATGAGTGGTAAATGCTTAGGTTTCGCACCACGTGACCTGAATATAACGCTCGAGATAACCATCAGAAGTGAGTGGGAACATCTGAGCAGAGTTGGTAGGTTACCGGTTTGTTGGAGTGTTTGCGTCTGCAGCAGCAGGCGCTCTTCTCTCCTCTCACGCTCCTCCTGCGACTTCTGAATCCTCTCCTTCAGACACACCATGTCACAAATGGAGTCCAGAGACTGTCGACACAAACACCAGGGGAAGAACTCCTTGTAAGATACACAGACACCACTGAACCATCTATTTCACAATATGGTTGGTTATGGTTTATTTGAACCTTTTATGCAACTGTGTGCAGTGCATCTACGTATATGTCATATTCTCAAGCATAAATTATGTAAAAACATTTCAGGGGCTTCAAAAGAACTCCTATTAAATACTGTATAATTAAATAAACAAACGATTAGGTGATTAACAGATTAGATGTGTCTCGCCAGTTTATCTCAAATGAAACGAGGGGATTTTTAAAGCATTACATAAAACATGTCATTTCCACAGCATATTGTATAAATAAAGCATTTAAAAGACCAAAGTAAATGCACTTTGAAAGTTTCTTAGCGTTAGCGAGGACTGTATTTCGCTCTGCAATTCCCTTTGACTTTTATTCTGACAAATCATAGAGTCTGATTTGTTACCAGCCGTCTTGTTATGTGTTCCGAGGGAGTGGCGAGTGACTGAGGCACGTTGGCGTTGCCGTTGGCAGCATCGAAGGGGCAGAAGGTCGGCGGGGTACCATTGGGAGATTTGGAAAGAGTGACCAGAGGGACAAAGTCTGAGTCTGTGTCGCATCCAAACACAAAGCTGCAGAGGGAGTGGCAGTGGGCCAGGATCACCACGGCCTGCACCAGCTCAGCCAGCGACCAGCACTGCTCGCCCGACTTCAGCAGCGTCTGGAGATAAGAGACAAGACAAGGGTGAGACGAGTCACACGAACAGTGTATTATTTTAAGGCTTTCTTAACGCTTGCTTATCTGCACCCCGAGTGCTGTGAAGATACTAACGTCTGTATTTGTGATCATTTAATCCTGTCTTGTTACAGTTTGTGCATTTCGTTACGTGTGATTCTGTGTTTCGCTTCGCCGTACCTGGATGTGTGAGCAGGCAGTTAGCCAGGGTTGGTGGGCCAGCACCTTGTTTATGTGGTCAAGGAGACGCAGGCGAGGGGGCGCTGCCTCCAAACCCTGTAACCACAGAGGGTCCCCGCCCACCCGCAGAAACTGGGCCGAGTGCAGGTACACCAGGTAGTTGCAATGATGTCGTGCTGCGGCCTGAAAGTCACAGGAAGAGGAAAGTTGAGTGGACAGATTTGGGGAATTGTTAGGGCTTGTTAATTCTTTCATTTTGAAAATTACTAGCGTGAACGCCTTCCCGAACTACTGTGCGTTTGTTTAGCTGCAAGTACAGTAGGACAACAACTGGTGACACCCCGGGTACGCGCAAACAAAAAACGGGCTGCTCACTGACCATGATGGCGATGTAATGGCGGTATGGCAGCGGCAGGGGGCCGTCCATGTGCAGGATGTAGTGCTGTGTGCGCAGGAAGCTCTCCAAGTACTGAGGGTGAGAGGCCATCTGCTGGGACACGGCGTCCACGCTCCCCCTGCTGACCAGAGCCTTCATGAACAGCAGTGACACTCGCTTGTTCTCACCGTTCACCATCACCTACAGAAGCCAGGACAGGGGGAGAGGGAGAGGGTTGGTTTTTGACAGCTGTGCAGTGCAAGCTGCAGATGTCTTGTCATTGCGTTTCATGTGTATGAAGGTGAGGCAGAAGCCTCTGGAGCTGAAAAGTTATTTAATCAATTTATTGAGTTACAGAAAATCAACTGGCATACATTTTGATCATAGTAGTTTTCATTTTTCAAACAAAAACTCAAAATATGCCATTTCCAGCTGCTCAAATATGAGGGTTTGCTACTTTTTTCCTGTATTCCATCACTGTAAATTGAACATCTTTGGGTTGTGGACTGTTGGCTGGCCAAAACAAGCAGTGTGAAGACATCGCACTAATGCTTGTGGGATTATTTCTCATAGACAAAGAAATGGATCAATTAATCGAGAAAGTAATCAGCAGATTAGTCGATTGAGAAAATAAACTTTAGCTGGAGCTCTAGCAGCCATCAACTTTGTCAAAGTGCCCATGGTGACGGTGATGGATGTCTTCAGGGTGGACTGTCCATCGGGGGAATTACTAGGACTCATTTCGCAGCCGAAGCAGGTCAGACTTCAGCGTCCACATCATGTGATGCTCATCAGACTGTGCTTCGGACTGGAGCCGTGTTTCACACATTAAATCAGCTGAAGAGAGGAAACCTTGGAAGAACAGCAGCCACGACGCTGTGATACCGGCGCCACTGGCAAGTGAGTGCATTCCTTATATTATTCTTTCTGCAAATAAAACAAGCAAACAAGCGGTGCTCAGCTGGGAGCTCGACAGGCACAGAGACACCGGCTCATGCTGGCTGCAGACGGGACCGCAGCTTCACACACTTCCACTACATGGTTATGAAATATAGATAAAGCACCGTGGATTAACGGGTATCCGCATTCTGTGAATTGAAAGTGGATGCAGTAAAGAAAAACAAAAAAACGGGGGGGGGGGGGAACAAACACCCAAAGGGGATTTACACGCTGGGGAGGAACCACAGATGAAGAAACTAATGTGAAAGTTTGGCTTGGGAGGCCTTGAAGAAGAGGGAAGCTCCGCAGCAGCAAAGAAGTGGATGAGACCAAACACACAAACATTCAAGGAGCAACTGGGCCGAGGAGCCCGAGGCCAAGAGAAACAGGCCCATGCGGAGAGGAAAGCTGGCCTGCCCTCGTAGGCACAGCCATTTATTACCTCTCTCGCATTGATACAATGGCCTCCAGGAAAAGGTGTTAGGTACCTCTGCCTTGGTGAGGACTCAGTTCCCCTGCATGTGAAACCCGAGTGCACAGCGCTGATCAAAGCCAAATGCTTCACTGCAGTTTGAACTGTACAAATGTTGGCAAAGACTTCTCCTTTTAACAGCACAAGCTGCCGTCCAGGATTATTACTGTCCTGTCCAATCACAGACGCCTCAGCTTGTGTCTCAGATAGTCGGGAGTGAACGGTCGACCAGCAACTTAATTTTAGCCCCCGTACAGCTCTTCGGCCTTCAGCACCATGTTTATCTGGCTGGTAGCTCCATGTGGTATTTCACTTCTCGCTGCAGTGGATGAGGGTTTCCTTCTTATCCTGAAAGAAGCTCCACCTCTTGACCTACATAGAGCCCACGCTCAGATCGTAAAAGACATGTTAACGTGCTACACATTAAACAAAGTCAATGCTTAGATTCCCCTAATCTCATTGTTTATATAAAGCAACAGAGGAAAAAAGGTCTAAAAAAGCAACGGGAGGATAAAAATAAAAAAAGAAGCACAAAATGAGCACAGATCCGCTCTCTGGTTGGGTACGTAGAGCACACAGGTGCCTGCCAATCAAAGACCTGTTGACAGGAGCACATTCAAACAAGTATCTCTCTGCACTGCTACTGATTAGCATGCTGAGCTGCAGAATCTAGGTTACTGCTCCATCAAGCACTAACAGGCTTGTTCACGGAAAGGAACAGGCATTACAGAGGCATAAAGAAAACACACTTCTCTGAGTGCGCCTCGGCAAGGACTTGTATCAAGGACACGTAGGGAGAACACATAGCATAGTTTTTATTACCAGTCCATCACTGTACGTTGAGCTGGGAGTGCAACATTAACCGGTCACACTCAATCTGATTATGAACGATGGACGTGAAACAGTTCAGAAACAGTTCAGTTTGTAATACAAACACCCGACTGGCACTGTATTAAAATACGTAACTAACATAATAACTATGTAACGGCAAGATTATTTGTAGTTTGCCACAAGCATATCTTCAGAATGGTGGTGAAGCAGCTTCTTGTTACTTACATACGTGCCCATGATATCAACGGGTCTATGCTGTCGCTGCTCGTTCAAAGTGTGAGTGAAAATGAGGATTGATTCAGCAAAAGGTTACTGACCGGGCAGAGCTGAAATGACAGACTTGTGTATCGCACAGGGAGCCCTGCGCCCACACAGGACACCATCTGCGACAGCCAGGTGATAAAGCCACTTAATTCTCACCCAAACACACGACAACCGGTCCAAATGTAAAAGACAACAGTCAGGTCTACAGCTGTGATGAGAACAGGCCAGACAGCAGCAGCACTCACTCTGTTACCGACTGGGACCATGGGTTTTTGTCATCGCCGGGATCACAGTTGGCGTTTTGTATAAGTTCATAAACATGTCTGGACAAATACGACATAAATAGTCAAAGTGAAAGAGGAACAACAGATGATGTGAGCAGCCGCAGAGCAGGAAATGACACACTGTAGATTTGGCTGAGTCTGCTGACACCGTAACGTGAAAGAACATTTTTAAAACTCAGCTAAATCTACAGCTCATCACAATATACCATATGTTTATTCCCTGATTTTGAAACTACTTAAAACAAGAAGGGCCATCTTAAATGACAGGACTGTCTTTCTTCCTGGTTGCCAAACTAAACAAGGAATTATGTCAGTGACTTCCCACTCAAGTAATCGAACTCATGTTATATACATAAAAAAAAAAAAATAATAATAATATAACAGTAATCATCTATACCAAGCTGTGTCCAGACACCCATCAACACCGCTTCATCTTTATTTCCAGAAAACAAGCCACAAAAGCTGCACACAGCAGTACTTTTGATAAGGCGATACATTCCTTAATGTCCGCCCACATGAAGAGAAAAAAAAACATCTGCATAAAAAGATTTCTTTTAAAACAACGTTCACACACCTGTGTGGGATGGATATATAAAGCAAGAAGGAACAAATGATCGTGTAGGCCGTGTGTGTGGTATTACAAGGCATTTTCTGGTTTCACATAGATGCAAACAGTCTGATAAAGCACAAGCACATTAAGGCTTTGTGAACAGAGACCTCTTCATTCTGCTCACAGCACGCCCAGCAGCAACCGAGTTTGAAACAAATCCATTTCGTCATAGTCAAAAACAAGCGAGACGGCGATGTTGATATTACAGCGCTGCTGTATTCAAATCACAAGATGAATTCAAACTTGTGGCCTGGCTGCAAATGATAGGAAAAAAGAAAAACTACTCACAGAGGGCCTGTTGTGGGCAAAAAAAACAAATATTCACAGGTGCAGATCATTTGACATTCAAAAAAAAATAAAATAAACATCCCTTCCCAACACAGGAGAGGTTATTTGTTTATTGATCAGAGGAGCAAGAGGCAAGGGATGAAATGAAAAACAGGGGTGACGTCACTGAGGGGAGAAAAAGGTAAATGGACACAAAGACACGCTTTGATAACAGGCTGACAAACAAAACAGCAGCAATAAGAAGGAGAGCGCAGGACTCACAACGACACAATAAAGTGGGAACATTATGGCGGTAGTTTTCCAAGGGTAAGTGTGTCAGTTTGAGATGAGACGTGCATGTGTGGTGGCGGGCTGCAGGAGGGGGGCTGCTGCAGATACAGGAGGAGGACATTCAATCTGCATTCCGACTGAGCCTGGAGGGGGGTCCATCCTTATAACGCGCCGGCGTCCCGACGGCATTAACTCCCTTGCCACCACCCCCTTTTCATCACCGGAAACGCACGCAGCCGGGGCCGATTTTGGCTCTGCAACCCGAACTCAGGGAGCAACGCAAAACAAGCCAGCTGCAGCCCAAAGATGTTTGGGGAGGGGAGGGGAGGGGATCTGCTGGGTAGGACTGCACATACAACACAACCAAGACAAACAAAAGACTATGCTGCAGGATGAAAAAATAAAAAAATAAAAAAAACACAGACAGAAAGCAGAACCCACATACAGCAGATGAGTGTCAGAAAACATAGCAGGCAGGTAGAGTAAGGAGGGGGGGGGGGTGTAGTTACAGAGTACTTTCACTGATAACCGGGTAACTCATTACTCGTCTCATTCACAAACAAGCCAGGCAGCGTGAATATTATCATGTCTGACATGTCAGGTGCTCAAATGTGGTGGTGCTTAAATGTGTGCCAAATAGTTGTTTATTTGGCACACTTGCTTTGGAGGCCAGTGCTTGAAGTGGTTGTAAACTCACAGGGTGCTGGTGTCATTACAAATAGTGCCTTGTTTGTCCACAGTCACAGACAATACCACTACAATGCAGTCAGATGGCATGTAAAGAAAAATGCCAATGAGGATGAACAGCAAACAGAGAGAGAGGGGGGGGGGGGGGATAAGCAAGACAAATGGGGCTTGAAAGCAGAGGAGAGGGGTTTTGAATCCCTAGCCGCTCACATTCCTCCCTGTTTTGCTCCATTTCTGGACTCTAATCTGCAGCAAACGTCTTTCTGGACGGCACTTGAGACGACGCCCCCCTTCTGTTGCAAAAGGAAATGCAGCGACAGAGGAGAAAAACAACTTTGATTGGCAGTCCAGTTCAGCCAGCGAAAAACAGTACTATAAAAGTCGCCAACATTTGGAGACACAGAAAACCTGAACACCCCGCGTTGATCCTCGAGGATTAAATGGATTTACACGGCGGTGTCCTTCTCAAACCGTCCTTATATCTTATTTATGATCAATAAATGGCACTGCATTACTTCACAGACACCTTTAGTGACAGACTCTTTTCTCCCAAATCCTCTAATGATGTCATCGTCACGTACAGATTTCTCCCAATACTGCACGCTCTCAATCATTACTGCATTTATACATTAGTGCTTCACTAAACCCACATTGAAGTCATAATATAATCAGATATGTCAAAAGGGAAATACTTAAAGCATCACTGGTTTACCAACAAAGGAAGAGTCGTATTACATTGTTTGCCACTGGCACAAACAGAAATGACAGAAAACGGCTGATATTGTTTTAAATGTTCGTATTTAATGTCAATTGAATACGTTAGTCTTTTAATCCTCTTTTTTTAGACGAAATGTTGCGAGTTTTGCGTGACATTTAAGGGCTGGAGGTGGACACCACAACATGTTTATTGATAGCGAGGAAAGGTGGCAGTTCTTGAACCTTAATTAAACCACGACTCCCTCTTTCATTGCCATGTTCAGTGGAGATTTAACTCTTAGCACGTTAGCTCGATACACCGTGAGTGAGCCGGCTGGATCCCAAGTTTGGTTCGGCTAGTCTGGCTCGCTAGCTAACTCCCAGCCGCAGTAACGCTACTGGCTCTGTGTTAAAAAAGTTTAGAGAATGAAAACACTGTTAAAGAGCACCTTTCTTACACGTCGGCTGCCGAAACAGCTCATTGAATGCTAAAAGAAGAGTCAGAGCAAGAGCTGGTTAGAAGACGGACTATTACTATTAAAAGAATCCCTTCGGTAAATGAATGAACGTTTCTGTGGCTATCCAGTTAGCAGCTAGCTTTAAATGTGTAAAAACTAACTTAGCCCAACTATTCTCAACAGCCTCCTACATTGTCAGCTTTAACCTACCTGTTTGTGGACTCGCTGGCACTGGGTTCTTAGGGGGTACTCCATTTTATTCGTACAGATGATCATTTTCCAAAAAAATGGTGCTGCTGCATGGATGCGTCTCTGTCTTTTCTCGGTGCTTTCCAAGCAGGCGAACAAAGGCAAGAAGCCTGCCGCCGGCTGCAGTCAGTCAGTCGGTCGGTCTGTTGCTGAAGACTGGGCTGAGAGTGGAGAGAAAACCTTCCTAGAGCCGAGCTGACAGCTCCAGTAACAGCGTGCCCAATCAAAGCACAGGAGGCGGAGCTGGCTGACGGAGAAATGCTAATGAACATCTGCAAACAGCGCAGAGGAGCGAGAACAAGCCAAGACAGACACAAGGTCGGGCTACCAACTTCTTGCCAATTCCTGGGACGGTGCATTTGTTAGGAAACATTGTTTTATTTTTGTGTACGCCCACATTTGTGCTAGTTGTGCTGTTTCAGCTACACTATAACTTACCGTGCAGTCGAATTAGTGAACTGTAGCATCGAGTACGGTGGCCCTGAGGGTCAGAACACAACGACATAACACGAACCACAACAACACACGGTGGCCCTGAGGGTCAAGACAGAACAACAGTACACAAAAAACAACATTACCCAATAAGTGTTTTGTGTTTCATGTGTGCTAAATGTATTCCCGTTGTTTGCATAACAAATCTCCCCACCGGGCGACAAAGTGATTGATTAATTATACAAAAACACAACATTACACAAAACGCCACAACATTACACGAAACACAACATCAAACAAAACACAACGACACTTCAGATAACACTTTTACAGATAACTTTATTTGTGACTGAACAGAAGTCCAGTCAATCAATAGGCCTATTTGACAATGCAGTGAGCGCATGTGAAGCGAACTCTCTTCCGGTCTGAGCGCTTAACTCACAGTCGAAACTCTGGCAGAGAAGTCATGTAGAGTGTCTTATTGATATAACTCTAAACAAATATCTGTATTCACAGTAAATCCTGCTCGGCCCTCGTCTGTGTGTGTGTGCCTTGCACCTCAAGGAGGCCGGACACAAATGGTTCATCCTCCTCCTGAGGCCTGTGCGGGATTTGCGGTTAGCGAGCTAACTTCAAGCTCAACTCTGGGTTTTCAGCACTACGACGGCGGTTCACTTCTTCCCGGGGTAAATCACCATGGTAACTCACGCTGCACGGCAAACCTGCTCCGGAGCACGTTCTGTTCGTGATCAGGGATCAACGCGTATAAAAGCCCCGCCCACTGACCAATCATCGTTTTGAAAAAATGACGTCACCAAAAGAAAATAAGCGCAGATCGTGAGAGGGGCTGTTTTGACAGATACATCCGGACAACACATTCAGTACGTCGCTCCGCTGCAGGTACACCTGTCATGTTTGCGATTGGTCAAATGCCGCAAACACCGCCCCTTTTACGTGAATAGGACCGCTTAGCCTGATCTCAGTGAAGCCAGATAAGGAAAAGAGATCCTGAGTTTGTTGAACTTGCTTCGTTGTACAGGTGAGTGTAGCATGTTGCTAATGAACTGGATAAATACAGTAGTCATGGACTGAACTTGTTTTGCTTGTTGACCTGAATAAAGGATGTATATACAGTGATGTTCTCATAGTTTTTTTTATAAATGAATATTTAATCATGCATGCAATTTACAAATAAACATGGGCTGACTATGTAAGATTGTTGAACTCTAAAAATGTATATTAGTTACTAACCAGGCTTTTTCAATCATCAGTATGAAGTTGTGGAAAGTGACTAAGTACATTTACTAAAGTACTGTAATTAAGTACAATTTGGGGGTATTTAAATAACTGCTTAAGACTCAAGTGGTAACCTTATCCAATTTTTCACAAAAAGAGAAACGTGAGAAAAGTCCAAAAGAAGAATATTTGTGTAGCAGAACTTAGTTTTTTCTTCTTTTCTAATTAATGTCAAGAACAGTCAAATGTATCTTTTGACCCTTGGGAACCACTGGATGAAACTACTTTATAGTATATAGTGAAAGCTAGCTCCACCCTGAGTAGAGGCAACAATACCATGCTGTTTAAGCAATGATGCATTAGTAATAACAACCATATGATACATTTTTTTATATCAGTCACAAGCCATTTTATCTGCAAGTTCTTTTGATTCTCTAAGTACATTTGGATAATAACGCTTCTGTACATTTACTTAAGTAGGATTTTGAATAAACGATTGTTTTATTTGTAGTTTTACTTAAAAATTATTATTATTACTTAATAAAATATCTTAAAGCTTAGTATGTCACTTTGTCTTGTTTATTTTCTCCCCAGGAAAACATGGATGCATGTGCCAAAGTAAAATTCATCAACCGTGGCCTTGATTTCTTTCATAAGCTGCTCATCTTTCCACACGCTCTTCACCGTGAAATCACTGCTGGTATCTGTCACTAGGTCACACCCAGCTAAGCGAGTGACCGTCCGCTGACCCTGGACATGCCACTGGTAGGTGTGTGTTCTCCTTAGTTTCATTTGACCCTCAACAAACTTGGTGTGTGACGCCTCTCAAATGTATTTCACGTCAGAGCACTTGACCTCAACCGGACCATATGGAAGGTCCTCACTTGGGTCAACCACTTTGACATCCGGACATCCATGACGAGACCACACGGGAGAACATTAACAACGAAGGTCTCCGTATTCTGTTGAAGAACCCGCGGATCCTCTCTTCATGGATTGTGTTCATGTTATACATTTTGCACTAGATTGTCATGTATTTTGCCACCGACACGCACTTTTATGCTTTTACGCACAATTAATTGCAATGCAACTGTTATCAAATTAAAACTGTATAAAAAATTTTATTTTATTTTTTTAAAACCTGTTGCAGCGTCTGTGCCTGGCCTGCTGCTTGTGCAAGCAAGGGCCGCGGGAAAATTTTTGGTTCCCAGTGTACTAAAATGAGCTGTCTGGAAAAGTAATGCAGTAATGTCATTTGTAGTTTCAAAGGTGATATGAAGAAAGTGACGTCAAGACTAATATATTTCACAACTTAATAAAACTAAAACAATATTAATCATTTTATAAATTAAAAAATAATATAAGATTATGTGTCAGTTTCAGGATCACATACTATGTAGTCTGGTTTTTGGCAGAGAAAGGAGGGACGGAGAAGACACGCTGTGCAAAGTTCGTAGTAGCGGTGACTAGATCGTAGCGTAGTGCCCTGACCGGAAGTTGCGTTTCGTTGACTTGAGTTCTGTCCAATCACAAACAAGATGTTTCCTATCCTTTCCACAATCTGAAATGTCATGTTTTGTGACATGTTGTTTTGACCCTCAGGCCACCGTAACATTTCACAAAACACAACCTTAAACAAAACACGACATTACACAAAATGCTTCTCTAACACAATGGCACCGTGGATGGCCACCTCGGTATGTTGGTGCACATTGTTTATTCTTATTTCCTCTGTTAAATCAGTGTTCTCCTACAGTACCTGGAGCTCTTTCTCCAGAGAAGAGCTCATGAACATCTGGTATACAAGTTCTGCAGACTTATTTCCAACTTATTTTTAACTCCCCCTCGCCCCATCTGTGGAATTACTGGATTTTCTGGTCAAAGGTGCCCTCACCTTTGTCTACGCAGTGAAACGCTGGAGGAGAAGGAAACGTACCGGTGCGTCTCCACAGGCGCAGACTTCAAACACCTCTACAGGGAAAAGTTCTCTCCAATTTGCATTCACTTTGCAATAAACTAGATGAACTTCAGCTCATCTACTGGTGGGGCAAAACAGAGACGTTTCTTCATCTTCTGGTCGATGTTTACATTCCACCCCAGGCCAACGTGCATGAGACAGGGCTCATGCTCACCAACCAGCTACTGCGTGTGGAGCGGACAAACCTGCAGTTGATCAAATGCCCGACCGTGTTCTGGTACACTACAGTCTGTGGTATCACGCCGTCCCCCGTGCTGCACAGGGACACTCTGACTACGCCATGATCCACCTGATTCCTTCATACAGGCAGAAAGGAAAGCTTCCTGAACCTGTTGTGAGGACATCAAAGCAGTGGACCAGTGAAGCCAGGGAGGATCTTCGTGCGTGCTTGGACTGTACTGACTGGGATGTTTTCAGGACTGCTGCTTCTGTCTGAAGGGGGGCTCCAGCAGATTACCAGCTACAAATCTAAAGCCCTCCACTCCCTGAACGACTTGCACCTGGCCAATGGCCTGAAAGAGTTTTACTGTCGCTTTGAAGGTCAATGGGACAGTCCAGACACCATCCCCCATGACACTAACCACCAGCTCCATTCCACCATCTCCTCCTCCCCCACCACAACAGGGGCCTGCCCCCCCCACCCCTAACTGCCCACCTTAGAGGCCCCCTCCTCTTCCTCCCCCACCACAGTGACAACAAACAAACAGACTGTTGAAGAGGCAGAACCCCCACAAAGCAGCCCTGAAGCACTGTGCTGATCAGCTGTCGCCTGTGTTCACAGACATCTTCAACACCTCCCTGGAGACATCCACAAAAGCAGATTCGAAGGCCAGTTGGACCAAAATGTCTAGTTCAACTTTCAGAATTGGGTGCTAGCCCTTCATCACTTTCTGAGGGGAAACCCCACATACAATCATGGTAAAAGAGAGAGAACCTGGATGTAGAGTAGGCTACAGTGGCTATCAGACAGCATCCAGTGTTTCATTTTTCAACAGATATGAGGCATTTTGCATTTTGTGCATGCAGTTTTTGGATTTGTGTGTAGAGTATTGCAAACATGAGTCCTGGTTTCAGAAAACGTGTGGAAGCAGTTAAATAAAATTCAGCAATGTAACACTGAGCAGTACTGCACACATTTGAGCGAGGGTGAGCGAGTTACGTTCTGCAAATGTGCGATTACCGTTGTACATAAAGTTTCTTGACGCCATTCTTGTCTCCTCTCAGGCACCAGAATCCAAATTACCAGCACAAATTGATCCACCCTGCACAAATGGACTATTCCAAATAGTAAACCACAGTTGCGTATAAGACATGTGATGGATAAATATAAATCATATGTATGTTTGTCAGGCTCAGTGTTGTCAACTCGCGTTCAGGCTCACGCGCTGCCCGAATCACCGCGACAGCAACAGATGAACAGGCGAGCACACCTGCTGCTGGTCACGTCCTGTAACCCCCGTTCTATGAGTGGAGGCCCTTAAACCACTCTCTGTTGCAGAGTGTGCGCGGTGCTTATCGCCGCGTTGACGGCTGTTCTGGCAGAAAACCCTGCACGGGAGCACAGAAAGCTAAATAGCTAAAATTATTAGCTAGTGTTTGCTTATCTGCTATGTTATACAGCAAAGTGCTGTATATAGCATACGTGTATTTTGGTTGCTTTTCAAGTAATGTTAATCCTTATGTGGGGGGCTCTGAAATTTGTCCAGATTTTGTTGTCCTTTGCCAATCACATGCCTACACGACACAAAACACAACAACATTACACAAAACACATTGACATTTCAGATTACAGAAAGGGTATCACAAGTTCTTGCTTGTGATTGGACAGTACCCAAGTCAACGAAACGATGTTTCGACGGGGTGTTAAGCTATACTACAATCTATAGAGCCTTTTACGGTTTGTAAACGATGACACATGTAAGTATGTGCGCAGTTTGTCATGGGAGGTATGGCAGGCGGGAACAGGGCTTTAATCAACAAAGATTGTGAATGCTACCTAAACAAACTGACTTTGGCAAATGGTGACAGACTTCCAGATCCGTGTGCTATTACTGTATGGGTAGAAGACCAAGTGGCCATATGTTCAGTAACGAGATATATACATGTATTTGATGGAGAAACCTAGTGTTTTCAGCAACGAGAACCTACGAGCACACGAGTCACTAGATGTTTCCGACTACATTAATTGTGGTCATGTACGGGACAGACTCAGAGTTTTGTGTCTTGAAATCATAAATACTTTCCAGTCAAAGACAAGGACACAAGACTACCATAAAGTGGGCGCTACAAACATGAGCATTTTTGACCGTGCCCTCAGTCCAGTTGTAGCCATAGACGCTGCTGGTTATTCTGTAGAATTTGAGTCCACGTTGGAATATTACTCTTCATGAGAAGTGAACTGACCTTCAGGTGTAGACCTTCCCCAAACTCTTGTGGCAAGAGTTTGGGGAAGACCCCCTCCTGTCTCAGAATGACAAAGCCTCTGGTCCACAAAGAAATGGTTTTCCCAGTTTGGTGGGGAACAAGTTGGCTGGCTTGACCTCAACCACACGTAACACCTTTGGGAAGTTTGACCAAAAAAACCCTAAAAAGTCTACATGTAAAAAATCGTGTGTAAAACCTTCCAAGAAGAGTGGGGGGTGAGATGTTCCATATTGACATAGGGGTGTAGCGTTGAGGTGTCTACATGCTTTTGTCCATATAGTGTACCATTAAACACCCAGTAAGGAAAACAATATCACATTGGATTAAACTATTGAAGCTAAAGCAGAAGTGCAACTGGAGTCAGGATGGACTTATTTGTCCAATTGACTTTTCAAAACCGTAAGAGGTGTTTATTTGTAATAAAACCGTAGATAGGTCTTGTAGATGAGTTTAATAAAATCTCTCACTCATCCAAGACTTATCAGATGAGATGGTAAAATCTTAATCATCTTGCTATCATATATCAAGTAATTTAAACGTCCCAAAGGCAAAGACAATATGTCTAATTCAAGAAGCACTGATTACAGTCCCTGTTTCTATGAGTTGTCCACAAACGGCTGCTGCATTCAGGCCTGTTTGATTGACCCTCTGCTTTGACCCAGTTGTTACTTCGTGTGAGACTTATTCAATCCACTCTTGTCTTGGTGAATGGGATGTTTGTTGTTTATCTGAAATCTGGGAATTGAATTGATTCAAATCAGGTTGTTTTTCTGTCTGAGAGCAGGAAGCACAACTTACATATTAATTAGATGCACTAAGAGTCCTTTCTGTGTCTGCGTTCTTTCTTACTCACGGCTTGCGTAAAGATAATCAGATACAAGCTCATGTGTTGAGCGTGACATACGTTATTAACTGTTATTAACTGTTTTTCCTTTTTGAGAAAAGGTTTGAGGAAGTGTTTTGCTCTGTTCTTTGGACGCTTCAGTTTTGTGAAAGTGTAAATGAAAACAAATCTGGATACAAAAACACACAATATACATAGAAAGGGGCAAATTAAATCTTCCAGTTAATGTCTGTAAATTATACAAGGAGTCCTCTTATATTCCTTGAACATTACTTTCCACCAGTTCAAACTTAGATCCAATTTGTGGCCAGTCTGACACTGATTAAGGGATTTGTAAACAAATATACTTATTTGCAGTTAGACATCCACTTACAAGGGAGACCGATCTAATGTCTGTCTAAAGTGAAGATGGGGGCGAGGGGTGATATATACGTGTACAAGACTGTGAAGACATACACTTTAAGGAAAGGTTGCCATGACACTGATGCGTTGAGCTTTAATTACCCATAAACAAACAAACAAATCTACCAGTACAAGTCTGAGTCAGAGCACAACTAAAGCTGACAAAGAAGCTCTAGCGGGGAAAACAAGTGACACTAGACTTCAGTGTCCATCTCTATTGGATTGACCTGCAGTTTGCAACGTCATGTGAATCAAACCAGAGTGTCAGGCAGAACCAGTCCAATCCAGTAACCACAGTTTAATGGATTCAGTGAAAAACACTGAAAGGTTGTGACTTGGCCTAGAATATCTGCACTATAGGGGGTTTTCTCACTCAGGGATTAACCCAAGATTTAAACAATATTCTAAGACTGTTTTCATCATCAATTAATCGTTTAGTCTACAAACTGTCAGAAAACACTCACTGGCCATCATAAATTTCATAAAAGTCAAGGTGACATCTTCAAATTGCACCTTTTTTCCAAAACCATGTAACCGTCACATAAGACAAAGAAAACAAGGAAATCTTCACATCTAAGAAGCTGTTGCAAGAGAATGTTACGACATGACACGACATGTGCGATTATCAAAACCGTTGCCAATTAATTTTCTGTCAGTCAATTTATTGTTTTAGCTTTAAAATATTCAATAGTGAGTCTTAACACTTCTCTGAGAAACTGGCTGTGAATGTCAGAAACTCCCACAGGTGAATGTTCCTTTATGAATTTTGTTGTTTAGGTCTGACAAGGGTTGTGATACCAAACAAACTCTGATGCTAACATTTCAGAAGCAGCATTGTAGCATTGGGGAGTTTCAGTAAGGTATTTTTAAATGCCTTGCCTCTATTAAAAGTACTTTGTGTTTCATGACTTGGGATTTCTTTGATTCTTTGTGTGTGTGTGTGTTAAAAGTAACCATTTCCTTAATTACACTGATGTTTTATAACAGCTGTCTGATGCAACCGACAGAATCAGAAACTAAAGCTATTATTCCTCATTTATTGCACTCCTCAGAAGTAGCATACGTTTGTCAGCTGTGACACATTTGATTGAAGAAAACAACTGAAAAACATCTGTTACACAAAATCACCCTTTTCCACAGAAGTCTGGAAACAAATAGGAGGGACTTCCCTAAGAAAGAAGTCTGCTTCTGCTTTTTTCTCTTGTACAGTGAAATGCCATCTAGGCCATCTCAAGGAATTTAACATACAGTATCATAACTAAACCATACACAGTAACAGTTTTATCAGATAAACACAACTGGTTGGTTATTTAATTAAAGTTGCTGCTGAAACTTTCAGCCTCTTTAGCAGAAAGTGGACAAAGATGTTTTCAGCTATGACTCGAAACACCGGTCAGAGGTTAAACAGCTAAACTAGACATAAGCTGCCTTTCAAAACCCTTCAAAGTGAAGAAACTGTAACTCAAAGAAATGGTGCATCAACGGTGTTACACCAACATCAGCACTTTTCCTTTATTATTCTGTGCATTGACTGTATAAAAAAATTAAAGAATTACAAAGGAGAAAGACATTTGCACAGTGAGAAGGATGGACGTGGCTCTTAGGATTGTCCAGGTCAAGAGCTTTAGATCCTGATTTCCATCTGTGGTTTGATGACGTGGGTCTTTGTCTTTGTGCTGAACTGAACCAAAGCAGCCTTTGTTCCTTCTCAAAGTGCAGCTATGCCTTCAACTCTCCAAACTGCTGTGTATTATTTGACTCAAAAGCCCTCAGGCTGGTAAAAAACCAAAAACGTGTACGAAATCATTTAAAAAACAAAATCTGGAATAAATATACTAAATAATTCACAGCACACATAAGGATTTGAAATGACAATATATTATTGCATAAAAAATTAAAAACACTCAACAATCAACAACCTGATTTTATAAAAATCATCAACTTCAGTGTAACAAAGAAAAGTTTCACACACCGAGAGCTTTGTCAAGAAAGTTTGCAAAATGCTTCGGCTGTCCAGGCGTGAAGGGACGCAGAATAGAGAGATCCATGGTCCTCAGAGTTTCTGTCAGGGTGCTGAAAGATAAAAAAAAAAAAAGATTGTTACGGGTACTTTTGTTTTGCTGAATAACCTCACATGTATAAACTGCAACAGGCCTGTGAGAAACATACCTGCAGGTGCAGTACAACAAGTGGGAGTCCATGTGTAGCTGTCTGGCCAGCTCCAGCTGGTGGTTGTCCATCAGCTTGTCATTGACTACGACCAGCAGAGGCTTGCCTGCACCGAGCGCCTCCAAACAACTTCCTGCCCCTGAGGAGAAAAACAAGATCCTTATTCGTGACAAGAACTAAAGCCTGACTGTGTTTTTGCAACTGCCAGTTTCCATTCACGGAGGTGAACAACACTGTGACACAGATGCAGCTGAAAAAACACGTCCGTTTCATCGTTTTGTTTGTTTGTGGGTGGTTAACTCATAAAAAGGGTCCATTTCAACTGTCAATGTAGCATGACGCTACACACGTAGCATGATGTGAACAGGGACAGTGTGAAATGACAAGCAAGTTTTAAAAATAATCACATGATTTTGAAAAAACGTGATGTGTATGTTATTTGAAGTAAACTGGGTCACATTGGACAAACATTAATATGGTCCTTAAATACTTGTCGTTTCCTCCTCACGTAGGATTTGACCTCTTTATCAACACATACCATTGTCCGTGACTTTCCCGCTCCTGTCTTGTTAAAAAAAAGGTTTGTTGCTGTAAATAAATAGCAATCAATCTTCCATTCTTGAAGAAGTGCAGGTGAGAACTGCACAACCTCTGCGGCTCGGCTACAGTCCAGTTTGTAGATCACGTACAGCCAAAGACACTCACAAGAGGTAAGTAAGCTTTTTCTGTGCGATTAAACTATGTTGAATAATATTTGCTTGAATAATATCCTGTCTTTTAATAGTTTGCTCTGCACCCGCTGATGCCCTCGTGTTGTATCGGTCTGCTGACATTCTGCTGTATTAATCATCTGTTTTCTGTTTAATGTTTGCACATACCTGTGTTTGCTTTTGCTTTGAATTGCAACATAATCATTAGTGTCTTCTGGGCAGGCAATGGAAATGGAAACTATCTGCTTTGGCTAATGCTTTTAATAGTTATTAATGTGCAGTATGTTTTTTAGAAAACCTAATAAAATAAACAGTAGTTTGACTTATGGAGCAGCATCAGTGAGGTGTGATGGAATAAAAAGATAGTTAAATGAATATGTAGCCACTATTTACTCTTGTACGAGTCAACACTGAGCGCTTCGTGCTGGGAGGAATAGATGTGCTCTCGGTTTTGGGTATTTGACTCACCTGCATGGCTGACGACGAGGTCCGCCTGCTTGATGTGTTCTGCTATCGAATCTTTGAATCGAAAAGCCTCCAGTCTGATGTGTGGACAGCTGTCAGCAGCTGGAAGAAGAGATCCTCTTCCAACCTGAAGAACCAAACGCTCATATCCACGAGCCTTTAAAGCCTGTGGGGAGATTATATAATACCTTATTATAAAACTGGTCACAAGTTCACAAATTCACGCTTTGAATTCATCAAGATGTTTTATTCTGAGTATTAAGTATTCTGATATCCAAGTTTCCCTACTAAAGAGAAAGAGCAGGTCTGAGTCACCTGTGCTGCCGCTCTGGATTCATTTCACAAGAGACATCTTGTGCACCTGACAGCATCACAGCTTTGGTTTCATATTTCTTATTTTGTGGCACATTATCAGAGCTCAGACAGCCGAGTCCCAAATTCACCCAAGTGCAGGCATCTGCAGAGTATATGTTGTAATCTCTCAACGTACATAATATTTAAGTAGCTTTAAGGTCTCACCCTACATTCTATCAGCTGGTTCTCCATTGAAGATATATGACATTTAAACGGAGTGACATATTCAAACCCAAAACGACTTGTTTTTAGGTGGCATTACTCCATCCAATATTTGCTTTCACTGGAGAATTTGGGATCTCCACTAGAATCTAAAATAAAGTTCTGAGACTTTGAACAATGTCTGGCTCGACAGCGTGAGTTTGTAATTACTGACCAACCGCCGGCTTGTTAAGGCTTTAACATAAACATATATACACATGGAGATAGTACAAGATATGTGGCAGTAGGTATCGATCAAACTTAAACTTTGAAACTCTGCTGTCAAACATTTGAGTGTGTACATTGTTTATAAGATTGAATTCTTTGTTTTTAAAGAGACATTCTTTCAGTTGTCTCAAAAATGTTTTTGTCATTCAATCTTTTATTTTTTTCTCCTTCAAGCAGCTCCTCCGTTCCCCTTGTGCATTGAATTGCAGAACAATAAACCAATAGATCAATACCACACTGAAAAACTAATTGCAACTAACTTCGCATGTATACTGACAGTGTGCGCGGGCGAGAAAGACTGGATCAATGTTACTGTCTGTTGTCCTTGAGTAAAAAACACTGCTGCAGGCCCTTGACCTGAACCTGCACTGGATATCTCTTTAAGATTCTAATTTTAGTCTTTAAATGTGTCCATGACCTTGTCCCCGTTTACCTCAGCAATTTGACCACTAAAGATGTTCCAGCCATATCACTTAGATTGTTGTAACTTATTTCCCTCTAAGATAATCTCAAGGTCGTTGATAACCTTATGATTGTTAAACAAAATACTTGTTTAGTCTGGCTTTCCATTAAATTCTATTCTAAAGTGTATCTGTGTATAATAATACTTTATTTCTGTTTTGGTTTCATGTCCATGTTGTTATTGTTCTTATTGTTTGAACCCTGTTCAGTGTTTCCAGTGCTTGTATCTGACAGCAAACATTTTGATTTATCAATCTGAGTTGTAACTAATAATTAATTGAAAGAAATTGCTAATAATAAGACAAGACCTCAAAAACTCTGCTGTGAAAAGGGTGTACACCATTTTATACTCTACTCAATATCCATTTAGTAGCGTAAACAGAGGTGGAAATGAACTAAGTACGTTTACTCAAGTACTGTACAGAAGTACAAATTTGAGATACTGTAGTAAAGTACTTTTTACTTCACTACATTTATATAGTTACTAGTAAAAAAAATTTAAATATATGATGAGTTTAGAATTATGTATTATTATAGATTATACTACCTAGACGTATATTAAGTAGTTAAAATTGGTCCCATCAAAGTAATGCTTTCACATTAATTTATCAATAATGGTTGAATAATATAATGAAATGGGAAATTCTGCATAACGATTACTTTCATTACTTTAGTAAGACTTTCTTTGACTCCGTGGTGGCATCAGCCATCTTTTATGAAGTGGTCTGCTGGGGCGGCAGCATCTCGGCTGCAGACTGGTAAAGAAGGCCAGCTCTGTCCTAGAGAGCCCTCTAGACACTGTGGCGGTAATGGGAGACAGGAGAATGATGGACACGCTGTCATCCCTGCTGGACAACACATCCCACCCCCTCCAGGACACTTTGTCTGCACTGGGCATCTCCTTCAGTGGCCGGCTGCTTCACCTGCGGTGTCTCACGGAGAGATACCGCAGGTCCTTCCTTCCTGCAGCAGTCAGACTGTACAACCACCAGGGACCCTGGTAGACCACTACACAAACTGCTACCACCACACTGTCGTGCAATACTGTCGTGCAATACCGACAACAATGTGCAATATATAGAT
>JAVQJL010055279.1:0-11816 GCA_036024295.1 Nannoperca obscura | reverse complement strand
AACAGTCAGGAAGCCCTCGATGGACACGTTGTTATCTGGGATGTCCTTGTGTAACCTCGTTTCACAGAAGCACATTAGACTGCATTCCAGACACTCCGTCCGACTCCGGGCCAGCCCCGTTACAAAGAAACACAAAGCTTGGGGAAGAAGGTGAATTAGTAAGAAGCATTAATTGGATATGAGTGTGTACAAATGGTGAGGGAGAGGAAGAGAGAGGAGCTCAGTGTCTCCCGGCAGCCTAGGCCTATAGCAGCATAACTAAGGGGTGGCTCAGGGTTCACCTAAGTCAGCCCTACAAGGAACCCTGCATTCTGAGAGCGCAGTGCTCTAGTAGGGTGATAAGGTACTATGAGCTCTTTGAGATATGATGGTGCCTGACAATTAAGCACTTTGAAGGTGAGGAGAAGGATTTTAAATTCTATTCTGCATTTTACAGGGAGCCAGTGTAGAGAAGCTAATACTGGAGAAAAATGATCCCTTTTCCTGGTTCTTGTCAGTAAACGTGCTGCAGCGTTCTGGATCAGCTGGAGAGTCTTAAGGGACTTATTGGTGCAGCCTGATAATACACTGAGGCATGTCTTGTGCAGTCAGACTACCAAGATTTTGTGACAATACTTGTAAGTTGATGTTTCTCCTAAACACAAATATGTGGATATATATTATGAATTCATGATTTTTTCTCCTTCAAATTATCTGAGCCCTTTGTGTGTGTGGGAATCACTGGTGTACAGCAGTCCGGCTGTAGCTCCAGTGTATGTCCAGCAGGGGTAGCTAGTTGACCGCCTTTAGCTGTTGTGCTGAAACTTCAGAGCCGGACTGGGAGCAGCCAGCTTTAGCTAAAAGCCAGTAGTCTGTGGCTTCTGTTCCCTACGAGCCGAGCTGCACCCATTAGACACCAGCGGTGCTCCATTTGCTGTACTGGAGAACAGTGAGTATTTCTTCTTCTAATAAACACGTGTGCCTGCAGTGACGGGACACTCTTTGTTTGAAGACAGCACTGTTGAGGCAGGCAGTCAGTCAGTCGGGCTGACTGGATCATTTTCACAGGATCCCAGTGTTTTGTTCCAGGATTTGCTTCTCGAAAAAAGAGGGCAAAGAACTAAAGCTGTTGTTAGTTAGCTAGATTGCTCACCCGAAAGTTAAACCAAACCACAATGAATTACTGTTGGTGTGTGCTTTTTGAGCTTTTTCATTTGCTGGGAATAAAAACGCAGATATTCGTTATTGGGCAACGTTACTCCAACCTACGAAACAGTAGCTCGGCTAGCTAATGTAGCCGAATAGCTACACCTATTTTAGCCCTGTCATTCTTTCAGTCCCCTGACTTCACAGCGACTGCAGAGTGCGGCTAGTTGCATAGTGCTGCTTTGTGTACGTTAGTGTGCCAGATGTTAGCTAGCATCGTTTTAACCTCAGCAGCCAACTGGATAATGAGAAGAGAGCTTAAAACAGTAGGCACCGTTGGGACCCTTAGCGTTGTAATGTCCCCTGGCCCTGATTATTATAACGTTAGACAGAATGTAGCATGTTATTAAGGTGTGTGTTTTGTGGCAGGAAGAGTCCCTGGTTTTTGAGGGTTTGGAGATACCCAGTTATAAAATGAAGCCAGGAATGTGTTTTAGTCCTGCCAAGCTCCTCCAATAGGCCTCTGTAATGGAAGAGTGTTGGAGGTCTTCAGTGATGTAGATCTATATTTTACAAGGCCATCGACTCATGTGCACACTTAGAGCAAGTGTGAGACATGGACACACGTTTGGATGTATGCTTGCCTGAAACATGTTAGAACACGTTGCTCTTGTGTTGTTGTATTGATACATATGTAAAGTGTAGAAAGTCTACAGTAGTCTGTGGGAAGTAGGTTATTTAAGACGCTTGCCACTTCTGCCTGTCATTTTCTTTGAGCAGTACAATTCTGATATCATGACATGTAATTGCAACTAATTTCATGATGAAGTTATCAAGAATATACTGCATATTTGTTATCTATATAACATAGTGGAAAAAGCCTATCACGTGCCAAGAACCCAAATTGAGGTATTTACAACTGCCCGAAAGCTAAACATACCCACTTTACAATTCTACCAGACAGGAAAGCAGCAAAACCTCACACTTAAGTTGTTTGAACCAAAGAGTGTTGGGTGATATAAGATGGTAGCTATTATTTTAATTCCTCTGGATATATTATGCTATTATGGACCATGTTGCAAGTCAATGAGCAGAAAATCTTGATGATAATATTGTTTTTTTTATAGAATGTTTGTGTATAAGTGCCTTTTTATTAGTAATTCACTAGGTTAGCCAAAAACTGTCTGGTCATTTAATCTATTAACATTATCGCAAGAGAACTGACACATATGTTTATTGAAATATACAATTAGTTACACTATGATTGTGAATTTTATCCATATTGCTCGCCCCTAGCTTGATAAATTACAGCAATTAATTGATTATCAAATGTTGTTGTTGATCGACCAATTCATTGAATAATTGTGCTATCACTAGGGATATGACAATTAATATGTGGGATTTGGTTTGTGTCAAATGTTGTCTTGCTTCAGATAGCATTACAGTCAAGAAAGAACATTTTCCAGTCCTATCTGTTCCAGCTGAGAGAAAGGATCAAGAATATCATCATATACTAACATTACTGATTCAAATGTTCATGTGTGGAAATATCTTTTGAAAGCACCAAAAGTCACCTCCAGAATGTTTTCACATCAATAATGTGAAGTTATTATCTCCATTAATATTTAGTGAGTTTGACATAGTTTGCTGTTCCTGTTTTTGTCCTCAGGGGAGTCGTCCCTGTTGGTCACAACAGAAGCACCTGAGCTGAACTGGACCTCCAGCTCTGCAGGGAAAATAGAGCCAGGTTGAACTGCAGCGTGTAGTTTGTCACCATGTTTAATCTGATGAAAAAGGATAAGGAGAGGGAAGGAAGTAGGAAGGAGAAGAAAGATAAAAAGGAGAGGATGTCTGCAGCAGAGCTGCGCAGCTTGGAAGAGATGAGCATGCGGCGTGGCTTCTTCAACCTGAAGAGGGAAGCCAAGCGGGAGTCCAAGAACAAGCTGGAGATCTCCAACCCCATTCCCATCAAAGTGGCCAGCAGCAATGAGCTCACCCTCACTGACATTGAATCGGACGGCTTGAGCAACAGAAGCAGCGTGGTTCTGGATGACCAGCTGAGTGCTGCCAGCTCCACTGATGACCTGAAGGGGGAGGGCGGAGGAGGACAGGAAGGACACCGCAGCTCCGTACGGGATCGCGTGGCTCACTTTGGGTCACTTGCCAAGCAGAACTCCTCGCAGGTGGGTCAGATGATGAAACGCTTCTCCTTTTCCCAGAGGAGCAAAGAGGAGAGCACTTCAGAGGGCTCCACCCCATCAGGCCAGAACTCTGCTGCCCCATCCCCACAGGTGGAGAGCAAAGTTTTCAGCATGCTCCGCAAGCAGAGCCTCAAGCAGCAGCCTGGAGCCCCAACCCCCCAAAAAGTCTGCATCCCCGAGGTGGTCGACAAGACCTTCCCTGCACAGCTGCAGCTGCCGGCTGTGGTCGCACCAAGTGCACCAGAAACACGCGAGCTGGAGCTCCAACGTCGCAACACAGGCGACTTTGGATTCTCCTTGCGTCGTACCACTATGCTGGACCGCAGCCCTGACGGAGGAGTGTACAGGCGTGTGGTCCACTTTGCGGAGCCCGGCGCTGGAACCAAGGACCTGGCGCTGGGACTGGTGCCCGGCGACAGGCTGGTGGAGATAAACGGACGGAATGTGGAGAGCAAGAGCAGGGACGAGATAGTGGAGATGATCCGTCAGTCGGGCGACACGGTGAGGCTGAAGGTGCAGCCCATCCTGGAGCTGAGTGAGCTGAGCCGCTGCTGGTTGAGGAACACCGAGGGGCTGCGCAGGGAGGCCAGACATGTAAGCAGCTTGTCCACTCACTATGTACAGACAGATACAAGCCACTGGTACTCTGTTTTGATGTCTTTGTTGACTGTCTTTAAATCCGTCTTAAATCTTTCAATGTTTTCTCACTATTTTTCAAGTGCCCGGCGTCAGACATGTCCCAGATTCTCAGGGATATGGTATTTGGTTTCTGCTTTATTGACGAGCTGTTTCTAAGACATGATAAGTGTCGGATCATGATGTGGGAGATGAAGCCAGTCAAGGTGTCCTGCTAACTATTTGTGCCTTTTATTGGTTTGACAAGAGAGCTTCTAGACTTCTTTAATTAAAAGATCAGTGTTTTGTGTTTCCACTCTTTCCTTGGCTTTACAAAGCATTTGTTAAAGTTCTGCTTCATTGCAAAGATAACAATTACATTTTTTACATTAGTGTAAATTCTTTGATAATTTCTTACGTTATTCTGTGGCAGTAGGTATCGTGCTTAGTGGCCTGCCATGGCAGTAAGCCGCATCACCTGCGTACTGTTGTGGATGCCTACTACAAAAACGGATGACTAAATGTGATTTAAGG
Source organism: Nannoperca obscura (assembly GCA_036024295.1). NCBI lineage: Eukaryota > Metazoa > Chordata > Actinopteri > Centrarchiformes > Percichthyidae > Nannoperca > Nannoperca obscura. The sequence goes on along the minus strand of JAVQJL010055279.1, from coordinate 7,341 downwards.
CATACAAAGAAATGTAATTGCTCTCTGTGTTGAATTACCTAGCATTTATTTAGCTGATGGTTACAATATTCTGTTTCTGGTGTCAGTGTGGGGCTCGTCCCACCATTAGGATCGCTGGGACCGCAGACAGTTGTGATTTTGTTGAGCAGTAGCTGTGCTCCCCTCGTGGCGAGTGAGTCGCACGCCGATTGATTGTGTTTGTCTAACCACAACAGAGACAATGATGAAATGTTTTCTCTCAACAGAGCCTCAACTCCCCTTAACGGCTCCATGTTTTCTCCCAATTTTGCAAGTGCCCAGTGTCAACAGGCAGATTTACTGCGAGTTAAGCACAGCAACGGCCCGGATTCTCACGGGTATTTGGGTCTTTCTATGTGCTAATTACAGTCATGGTGCGCTGTTTCTAAGACATCACATCTAATCATCTGTAGGAGATGGTTCTGGTTGGAGTTATTTGTGCCTTGTTATTGGTTTAGAGATTAGAATTTTGGTGTCCATTTCAGCACTCTTATACAGAGTCTATCATCTACTGTGTGCTTTGTCAGTGATCAACAATGGCGCACTGCTTCGAATCACCCACACATTTTCTGAAAAGCCATTTCTCTTGTAAACATTATGCAACAAGTACAGAGTACTAATCTGTACTTCAAACATTTGACATAATACAATATATGTGTTTCTCTGTGTAGATAAATCCTAATCCTCTACTCTTTCTCTTGGGTATACTAGTTATCCAAACTCAGGGTTTGATTTATAAACCCCTATGAAATGTTTCTTAATGACCAGTATGGCCAAATACTGGTAAAATATTGATATAGTTTTTTCTGAAGATGACTGATAAGATCCAAACTGACGTTTTTGTCAGCTGAATGAATATAGCAAGGGTGTAATTTCCACTGGGGAAATCCTGTTATATGACATTTCTGTTTGTCTCATGTGAGGTTGATTACAGTCTCCTCATTGTCCACACACATCTCATATTTCGTCTTTTCAGTGGACGTTTAAGTCACATGCTTCATGATACGTCATGATCTAGTTGCCAAGTCTGTTTCCGTTGCATTTTGCTTTTATCAATACACCAACTTTTTTCCAGTCATTGATTAATATTTTTGCATTGCACGAAGTAGCATTCACTTTTGTTTCTTGGTTAATGATCCTCCACCTAGTTTTGTTGGCTCACAGCAAGAATGTCCTGGGTTCTGGGCCTTGCTGGGCCTTTGTGTTTAGAGTTTGCATGTTTTCTGTGTGGGTTATCTTCCTCAGTAACACAAAGACATGCAGGTTAGGTGGCCTGGTCATCCTAAATCCCCAGTAGTTGTCCATTTTACAGCTGACTGAGCTGGTTTGAATTTGGCAGGTATAGTAGTAAATCATTTGCTGAAAAACAAAGTGGATGCAGGTTGTCTTCAGCCTGCATTCCCATCCCTGTCCTCAAAGATTGAGTCACTCTTTCTCTTGGCCCATTAAAGGCTCATTTTGTCCCGTGCAAAATGTCACACATCTGACCACACCTAAATCATTCAACAGCTGCTGTGACCTCGCTGATGAGGACGTGGCTACATGACATGTTTGTAACTTTCAGCCTTTAAAGAAAAGCGGCAGAGAGAACCAGGCCTTCATTTCTCATTTGTCCTGTTCCCTCTGATAATGCAAACCCAAAACTTCCCCTATGTTCACCTGTTGTGTTGATAATCCTGCATAATCTACATTTCCACAGCACAAATTCTACCAGTACAACAACATATACCCATTTTCCACCAACATAGAACAGGTTCCAATCCGGTTTGTGCACCTGCTTTTGAAGTGTTCAGCATTTTGACTAAAAATAAATGAGTTCAGAACCCAGAACGTTGGATACAACAACAATACAACAAATAGCAGGTTCTCCTTAACCTTAAGTGTGAATTGTGATGTCATCAGTGGGCGTGTCATATTCTACAGGTTGGAAAGAGAAGATGGAGAAGAACAAAAGCGTGCAGGTAATCAATACCATTTGCCATTTTGCTCCTACTGTTGACTTGTGTTGATGACACATCCTTGATCACAATGGTTCTGCTGGAAACGCAGCTGATTCACTGGATGGTTCAGGAACCGGTTCTCATTTGATGGAAAGAGGCTGAGAGCACATGAACGGTCCATTGGCTCAAGGGGCATAATCCCTCACTTTCCTGGTAGGCTTTTAATGTAAAAATGTGAAGAAAGTGTTTAATCGAAAGTAGCTCAACAGCGATTAAATAAAAATGGCGAAGTATAAGCAATTGAAAATAAGTTAATGAAACCAGTATTTTTAAGTTATAATCATATAATGCCACCTAATATGCACAGAAAACAAATAAAGCATAGTGCTGAAATTGTTTTTTGGAAACAATTGTGTCATTACATCCGTACTCGAAGTGTGCAGATGCCCTGCATTAACAATAGCTGAGTGTCCTCTAGTAGGGCCTGATTGGCAGCATTGCAGGGCTTTGTCTGTTTGCCGCCACTGGCTTTGGTTCAAGAGTCCTTGTGACACAGTCGGACTAAAAGGGACTCTAGTCGACTGTGTCTAGTCTACACCGCCACTGTGTTTTTCTCCACAGTGGCTGTTTGCTGCAAAAATCCCACTCTGCTTCTGACTGCAGAAGAGACTTACTTTGTGTCATGTGAGGAGCTGCTATAATGATTTCCATGGAGCAAACAGGAAGGGCACACCGGAGGGAGCTTTGTTAAAGTGTAAAGGCAGTACTGGGTCAAACAAGCACACATTTCCCCTCCTTTAACTTCATGAGCCTATCTCTGCCTTGTGATTTGTGTGTGTGTGTTAAACAGCAGGCTTGTCTGTGTCTCTTTGTCCACTTTAACAGATATCACAAGCTTGACTCCTGGTTTAAGTAAAGGCAAGCCGACAGAAAGGCCATCATTCAGTCCTGACAAATGGTTTAAAAGGACACTGCATCTGCCAGGGCACATACTCCCAGTTCCAGCAGTAGCTGCAGACTTTCCTGGTATTTCTCTAAACCAGTAATGAACAGGGCTGGCTGTCCTTTGAAATGTTTCAATATTAATGCCAAAATGTATGGAATCAGATTTGTATCAATATAATCAAACTAAATGTCTTTGAGAGAATAAATAAAATGTATAACTTGCAGAAAAAGTATGTGTGTAATGTTGTAAAGTATTGGTCAACATATGTCCTTGTGTTTACAGCTCCTCCTGCTCCTCCCTCACTGTCTTTGTGGTCAGACTGCAGCTCTCTTGTTTGCTGACTGTTTGTTTGCGGTTCTGACACAAACCTCTCAGGACACTATTGTTTTTTTACTGGGGTGCGTCCTTATTGGCTAATGAGTTTTTGATTAACAGCTCAGTGAAATCGAGCAGCCGTGTTGTGTCTTTAAAATTATAATGGCTGGTGTTCACGTACAGAATTGCAAGAATATAATGATATAGACTGAGTATGGTGGATTTTTAGAAAGTCTATAGTGGACTTTTCATTATATATGATTCTGTGGAGGTGGTGTGGTAGACTGTCTGTATAAAGCCGTGCTACCTGAAGTGCTGAGCCTTCCCTGAACAGAGGTTTCTCCAGTGAAACCTGAAGTGCAGCATTCAGCGCTGTAAATGCAGACAGAGCTGATTGGGACTGAATTTCCAGGTGTCTCTATGTAGAAGCAGGTTGATTCATTTGAATATTTCATTTAAATTCAATATTTAAGCATCAGTTATATTTAATCAATATTTAATGCAAAAACATACGGCAGAGAGCCAGAATACCAACTCTTCTTTAGGTCATTTGTAGGCACTGGCTCCTGATACCGTAGGACTTTTACTTAGAAGTTGAAGTAGAATTAGCTTGTTGCTTCAACAGAAGCTTGATGGATTGATCTGTAAACCCATATGTAGACATATTCATTCAATTTAAAATCCAGTGCTGTTTCCATGCTTGCAGTAACAGTTATCCAGCAGTAGTGATAGACATTTTAAAGCACATCCATATTTTCCCCTCACACTCCACCCACTTTCTCGTCCTCTGCCGTCCACCATGGTGTACCCTCGATAGTGATTGTTAACTTTGGCTCAGTTATTGTTATTTTGACCCATTCAGGAAGCAATTCTGACTTAACTAGCTTCCACTTTTATTCATACCCACACACCAAACCTTTCTGCTTCTTTTGCTCACACGGTTTCCTCAGACATCGATATGAACTAGAGTTTTTTTACTTAGCCCAACTTACATTCTCCAAACTTTACCACTTTGATGATAACAGGAGTGGACACTTGAAATGCCTCAATGTGCAGTTATGTAATAGATGCATAACTAGATCTTTTTAAGTTACTGTTGAACATGGTTGGTTAAAACCATGGATTTCTGACAAATAAAGCATTTCTGCACAGATACAATAACTTAAGCTTGCAGTAAACAAAAAAACTAATTCCTCTGGTTTGAAGCAATCTGGTGGAAACGGTTTGCTGCCTTGTAATACTTTAGCAATTGCCAGGCATAAATATAAATTATCACTAAAGATGTCCCGAACCAATCCTAAGGATCGCCATTGGTTTAATGGTTTGACGTTGGCTAAAATCAAAATCTAAAAACACTATTAACATATATGAAGTATGTCATGCAATTCATTCAAATACTAGGATGCAGACAGTCAAAGCCCACATCAATTGTAGTCATTTCTCAACAACACTGTTGTAATACGACCATAAATATCTCAATTAGAGCTTGAGTTTTGCTTCACACACACAGGATTCCTGCTGTGATTTTGATATTCCCTCAAAACTTACTGGTATGCAGATTTGGAATATCTTGAAGAACAAATATCTTGTGGCTGAGCTATACATTTCTGATTTTACACCTGGCACTCAGTAACTTTATCCAGATAACTCTGTGACCCTGCTTGTTGAGACAAGGCCCAGTAAGTGCTTGCATCTTCCTTTTGTTGGTTCTCCGTCTCTGATCAAAAGGAGCATTAACAGTCAAAGGATGGAATGTGTACATGAGTTGTGTGACAAATCATTCTCATACTTCCCATGATATTAACAAGTGTTGTGAATGATTGCTCAGGAAGCGGGCATCCTCCTTGTGTGGCATAGCTTTATATGATAGTTTCATATATTCTCCTTAACCACACTCATAACAAGCCCGCTAATTGGGATAACATACAGTGTGGAAACAGTTAAGCAAACGTGTAAGCTTGTAAATCTGTTGAGACTTTTGCCCTCCGTAAATCTGAAACTTGCGGCAGGAATCCAGCTTGAAGGGACCTGGGGAGAGCAGGCAGGCTGGAGCGTGAGAGAGAGTGGAGGTTAAAGAAGCCATCTTCACTTGTCTTAACAGGCTGACTGGAAACAACAGGCCTTTCCCTTTAGGTCCCACTCTGGTATTTGTGGAATCTGCTTTGGAACAAATAGGCCACTTCCTGACCCTTTACCCCTGGGATCCTTTTATGGAGGAAGAGGAATGAGGTTCTGAGGCTAAGGCCTGATGGAGGAGGGAGAGAACTTAATGTCTCCTCAAAAGTATTGTTTTCTAAAACTTGCCCACATGCCAAGTTGGTTCATAAAAATGTCTGCCTTCAAAAAAGTAATGTGACTGTGATGCACCGTTTCTACATAATAATTCTTATTTTTCACATGCAGTGTGGTCTTAAGGTCTTGAGTCCAATATAAAGCATTTCATTGTTTAAGATCATGTTTAGACTTACAACAGTGCTGCATTAATTAAAGCCGTTCATTTCAAAGAGACCACCTTTACTCCTTTCAAACAAACGAGCTCTGGTTCTTGAACGGGTTCCGTTGAGGATTCTTGGAACCATGATGCTATCTAGTGAAGAAGCTGCATTTCAGACAGTTTTGAGCAGAACCATTGTGATCAAAGATGTGTCATCAACAGGAGTAAACAGTAGGAGCAAGATGGAATCAATCTGGATATTCCATGGAATGGATTTGGGCTGACGGTGTTTTAGAGCCCGGTGCCGTATACATTTGTGCTTTAGTAATGATGTCTATGGACAAGGCTACAAACCTAAGGCTTGTGTAATAGCAACAGGCAGGAATCCGTGTTGTGTTTACACACTGGTATGAATGAGTGTTTGTGTATGAATAATCATACACACCCTTTCTTACAACCAGGTCAGTCTAATTCCTGTTAACCCCCCCTCACACAGTAATTATATCTCACTTGAGTATCTGGAAATAGAAACACTTGTCTGAAGAGGATGACGTGTTTTTATCTGCTGGTGAAGCCCTGTTGTATTTCTTCTAGTGATTGTGGTTTCAGTGAAATATTACATCTGGATTCTTTGTTTTTATTCTCCTCCCATGGGTTTCAGGCTCCTAAAGCAGCCATTTTTAAAAGTCATGATTGTTTATTTAACCACACACTCGGAGTGAGGACTTGTTTTTCAGAGAGACTTTGGCCAAAAGCTTTTAGGTCACAAACTGATATCTTTGAAAGCACTTAAAGTCCATCAGTCAAGTGTCATATCTAGTTTACAGCAGAATAATACTACATTTATGAGCGTGTGTTGCGTTTTTGCGTTGTAAATGAGCAGTACTGGTTTTGCTGCCAGTGGGTTGAGGCTTAGCTGAAAGGCTTCGTTCAGTCCTCAGGAATGCTATAGGACGAGTTGAAAACAGTGATGAGGGACGCTCGTACCACTGGTGACACACATACTTGATTTATGTTCATTACATACATCCAGAAACAAAGGTGTCAAGTTAGGATGTAATTAATGTTCGACACAACAGTGGCTAAACCGCAGACTGGATGTCTAAAAATATCACTATTACTATTTCTCCCATCTTCATCAGTGGTGTAGACTAGTGGGTGACCCGTCTGCTAATCTGTCGGATTGGTTAGACAGTGTGTGGTAGTCATTAGTCACCCATCACTCTGTGTTGCCTAGATTATGTGTGCCTGATGCTTCTGGTTTACCAAACAAGAAGATTAACTAAACACTGTTGGGCTCTTAATCCTCTTTCCTACTTATTCACCTCTCACTTGCTCCTTTGTAGCCTCTCTGAACCAAGTAGCCAGATCAGTCTCTCCTGCCAGATGTTCCAGTGAGGCTGAGCTGGCCGTCATGCTGGGAGGTAATCCTCGTGCTTCCAGAGACGGAGATACATACAGCTGATAATTCCACAGACAACAGGGAGGATCTCTGTTGTCTGTGGAATTATCTATATCTGTAGATCTACCTGTTTATTGATCTATCTATCAATATATTGACCTTTCATGCTTATATACAGTGGCATGCAAAAGTTTGGGCACCCCTGATCATTTTCAAGATTTTCCTTTATAAATCATTGGTTGTTCGGATCAGCAATTTCAGTTAAATATATCATATAGCAGACAAA
>JAVQJL010055272.1:0-18754 GCA_036024295.1 Nannoperca obscura | reverse complement strand
CCATATTTTTGCTGTACTCACCACCTCCTCCACCAGATCCTCCACAATGAGGCCCTGCTCCAATGTGCGAACATTGGTCACCCACATCCAGCCATCATCCAGTTCGTTGTGAACAATAAACATGTCCCCTTTCAGGAAGCTGAAGAAAAGGTGAGTCAAAATGGACATTAACACATTGTGCAGATTGTATGAAAAAAGCAAAAATACAGAAATGTGTAGAACACACTGTAAACTACACATGCGTCGTTATAATATCACACCATCTCTCTGTCACACTGTTGCTCCGTCAAGGCATTATCATTTTGATGATGAAAAGGAAATTTGGGAACAGCAGATCTATAACTTTCATTGCCCAGCTGAAGAAACTGTCAAGTGTTGATTGTAATATCAAAGCATTACCAGCAGGTGTCTCCTCTGACTCGTAACATTTGATGTGAATGTTGCATGTCTATCTACTCAGCTAAGCCTGTAGCTAGCTGGCAGACCCGTGGTTAAGGTTGACTTCAGACAGATGTTTATCAGATTTAGGAAATCAGGGATAGCGGGGATCATCAGTAAGTGTGCCTACTGCAGCTTAATGACAGGGGCAAGTTTTTCATTTACAAGTCAGATGATGTGCTTTCCAGGCTGCTGTGAGGGGAAGAGCAGGCCTGTGACGTGCCAAAAAAAAAGGGAGACTAGGCTGCTCTTTGGGAGCAATACATTCAAATGCTTGATTTTTAAGTCGAGGAAATGATCAGTGCTCATCTGTGTCTCAAAGATTATGGATCATACTAGAATCCTTTTGAGAAAGCAACTGGCTGGATATGAAAATGTTATACTATAAGACAAGAAAGGTCTCTCTTGTACAGATATACTAATAACTACTTACCTGATCTCATCAGTATCTGGCACTTTGGTGTATGGAAGTATGGCCCTGGCTCTCCTCCTGTCTTCAACAGGCTGTGGAAACATGCACACAAAGAATAAAAACTCGTCTTGACCTTCAAAACCCACATCCATGTTAAATCCCTCAATTATTCCTCAAGTTTTCTACTACAACTCTCTCTGGGAGGTATCACACTCACACACAAGGTAATTAGCATGTGCTTTACACTTTCGAATACTGCCTGAAGGCAAAAGAAAAAGGGGAAAAGGAAGATGTGAAAAATACTCCCTTGTTCATTGAGCAAAGTGGCTGAATAAAGGAAACATGGTTGACTTGAAGTTAAGATTTCAGCAGATAAGGATTGATTTTGCATACCTTACTGGTGATTGTCATAATTCTTGCATGCATTTGGCATATTTAAAAAAGGTTTTAATAAGGTTTTGAAAGATTTCTGGGCAACGTCATTTCCTATTCCATTTTAAGCAGCATAAGAGGCTGGTTGACTTACAGAGGGTGATCTATTACTAAAAACTTTCTATTTCTAAAAAAAATTCTGCTCAAAACTGACACCCTTCACCTACTGAGAGTACCTCATAATATTTAGATATGGTGTATTTCACAATATTTATTTTTTAAAACTATGGGGGAGGGGAGCAAATATCATGTCACACAAGCAATGGGATGAGTTTAGAATAATGTAAAATGTATGGGAATGCTGCAAAATATAAATATGCTGGAATTGACCTAAAACGTAGTATTTTTGGAATTACTGGACACTCCCAGCCATGGGCTCAGTCTCACCTCTGGCGGCGCCACTGGCGATAGCAGTTTCTCTCCTTTTAGCAGGCATGACACGTAGCTGTAGTAACCAATCAGGTCTGATAGAGAAGAGAACCGCCGCCCACCAATGTAATAGTCCCCACACATGGCGATTATCCTGTTGAGAGAAAACGATAAACGGCAGCACAGTTATTTTTAAATACAGGCTAATTGCTGTGCACGGAAGGCAATAGAAAACGTCCAACTTTTATTCATTTGACAGTTAAATTAACTAGACTGTTTTTTTCTGTGCTCCTACACTGCATGTGAAACATAGCTTATATAAACTCTGGCAAAATAAGACTAAACATCTGTAGTACAACCTTGAACGTCTGAAAATAGTAAATATCTCACTAAAGAGGATTTCAGAGAAAGAGAGATAGAAGCTGCACTGTCGAATCCAACTATCATGGCCATATTTATCATTGCGACTGATAAAAGCCTGAAAATAACTACATTGAATGATTACAATGGCATGCTAAAAGTTCTGCTCTGAACCATATCCCATTGCAGAGCCACTAATCCTAGTTCTCTGCTCATCAGTTGAGTAGATCTCTGATTGAGGATTTATAATAAATGCACTTGTGCTATTACTCATTTGCTGCATGTACAATCTAAGCACATCGACCTTTTGAAACGTAGGTGTCACGCAATTAACCTTATGTTCATAATTTCCTTACAGAAGGGCTCTTTCCTTTCAGCGTCAATGACATCATTTAACCAATGTGAGTGAAGGAGATGATGACATTTTTACTTAATTAGAAAAGTGTTTTGTTTCTGGAGAAAATGTCTGGATTTCTCAGTGCCTATCCTTTTGCTTTCTAAAAGGTATAAAATAAAGACTATCAGGTCAAACAAGAGCAGTAGAGTAGTTGCAGGAAATATTAGAAAATGCACCGATTCAAGTTTACTTATAGGTGCATCAAAAATTAAACAAGCACAAGAAAGACAAAACCCTAAATCAAGTGCAATGAGAGGCAGTGTGATTGAGAAAAGAGGTGGCCTGGGCAGGACAGCCTGGACAGATACGCACTGATACAGACTGTCATCACAAGGCCACCTTATATCTTTAAGCACTTACAGTTAGTATTTAAATAGACACCAGGGAATGCTGAAACCTGGGTTCTACCTGTACTTAGCCTGCTTACTGATCTTTTGTACCAATGAATTCTTTCACTTTATCACATCCTGTCTTCGAGTAAGTCACTCTAAAAGAGTATGTCCTTTTTTTTTTTTTGCAGACGAGGATGTCACATTGCTCGACCTTGATCTGAAAGAGCCTATCTTCACCTTTTATGTGTGTGCTATAATTTTAATGTATCCTCATACTGAATAGAACATATCCATTGAGGGGGAGGACAGACTGTAATTCCTAATCTGTCTCGTTTTATTGACTGTAAGGTTGTAAAAATACCCCCAAAGTATTGCTGCTAGACAAGTCTCCTTTATTTTACTAACTTTCAGCAGACATCCAAGTGTGTAAGTTGATATGCATTATAAAAGACATTGTTCTCAAACTTACTGTACTGTCTGTTTGCATGACTGTGACACAAATAGGCATGGCAGGACACCGGAAACCCCTTTTTAACATGAAACATTCTCACTTCAGTATTGGCTCATCTATAAGGTTGATCTTTCACTGCAGTGTCTCTGGCTTTCTGCCCTATTGGCTAGTAGATAATGAATAACTTCTGTAGTTCCCCTATCCTTATCTTTTACTTGAAGGTGGCATGTTGCCTGCTTACTGTGAAATGCTATATCATTTTACTAGTTCACCTACTAACAGGACTCTATAGACAACAGAGGTGCAACGGTTCATGTCGCACCAAACTAACTTTTCCAACTACACTCGCAAAGCTCTCAGTTGTAGGGTGTTACCATGCTAGACAGGTTAGCTAAGTATATCTAACTTCAATAACTGGTATGGTAAAAACCTAGAGTACTCTCCAATTTCATGTAAATCCTTGGTTAGGACCGTTTTGGTTTCCGAGTAAATATTTGGAGCAATGGATAAATAATTGTTTATTGGACAAATATCCAGACAAATATTTTAAGAATATATTTGAAAAGTTCTTGCTGCAGACTGGGCTCATCACTAAGATAACTTAGATTTGCTTGTTTCATGTTCTCCATCATACCTGAAATGGTTGACCACATTGGTCATACTGAGGAAAGACAGGACAAAGGAACCGGGCCGGCGGTCACTCTCCCTGATGAGGTAGCTGCCAGGGTTCCGGGCCTGGCGCAGCCGCTCCTCAGCAATGGTTCGGTCTAGCTTGCCATGGTACCACCTGAGACAGACGGATGGAGAAGCAGATGGATGGTGCGTTAGGCCACTATATGTGTTTGTGTCGAAAATATATAACATATTTTACAATATAGTGCATGTCATTTCTGTTAAATGTTGAATTTATCAAAATAAAAATAAAAGAGACCACTTACAACTAATAAAAGAACAAAGGCATTACAACCAACAACCTCCTACAGTAAACATAATTGGAGGAGGATGTGATTTATTGTTTTGAGAGGCTAACAGACTCCAGAAACATGCAAGTATGGTATGTTAATTAATCAGAACAATTTAGCCAAATGCATTGCCCTTAACAGAGAATGACCTAACACTTTGAAAACACAATGCCTCCCAAACATCTTTCTGATGATTAAGAGTTCTTCACAGTCACGTTTCAGAAAATAACCAGAATGCATACGATTGCAATCACAAATCATAATATTACGTATCACATATTCAATTTAACACATAAGAGCGTACTGCTTCTTTTAAGATCAGTTCTGGAAATAATAAATAAGTAAATGATCAATAAAAAAATTATTGATAGACTAATTAATGATTAAATCATTATTAGATATGAAACGTTGATACATTTTGCCATCTACTTTCATGAGAGTACAACCAAGACAGAATGAGCAGGCCATGTATTCAAAACCAAAAAGGGGTCAGCACATAAAAGCTTAAATCCAAAAGCACACCATTAAAGTCTTGCTGCTTTCTGAATTAAACAGAAGCCTTAGGAACAACACTAGTTAAACTTTCAGCAGGTGAGGCAGCTGAACTTGACTGGGCCTCGCCAGCTGAGGTAAAAAATTAACATGCTTTTCCAAATTTAGGCCACTGGTGCCTCTCCAAACGGAGGGCAGCGACTGGAAAAACATCCAGTGTTAAGGAGATGAATGGGGTGCTGCAGTAGCTCTTTTCACAGGAGACCAAAAGGACTCCCATCTGGTAGAGTAGAGTAGAGGTCTCTACTTGTAGAGAAAATGTGATGAAGTCTGCTATCGTGGATTAGGCTGGAGAAGGCTGGCTGAAGGGGGGGGTTAAGTGTCCATCAGGGGGATTTGTGGAATAAGAGAATTGAAGAGGACGATTGAGAGCAGTTGGAGAGTAGGGCCAAGCAGCCCTTGAGGGGCAGGAGAAGCTAGGGGGAAATAACACCGGAGGGGAATAAAACAGTGAAGAGGGAGAGATAGACGATTGTGAAACAAGAATGGCTGAAGCTGAAGCAGAGCTGGACACACCATCCTGCAAGCCAACCTAGTTAGGTTCCAATTATTAGTGCACAATATGATTTAAGTAGTTTATGCGCCACCAACCAAGTACACACACCACCATGTAGAGAATTACATTAAAAGCTCAATAAAATGTGGTATACAAACACTTACTGCAACTAATCCTGAACCAGGCCAAGAAAGACACCACGTCTCACGAATCCACCATGTCTACAAAAACATTATATGGTCTAAACTAGCCGCAGTAAAACACACACAAAAAAATGTTAGGGCCAGTTGCTGTTTCCATTGCTTTATACCATTCTAAATAATTAAACAGAGGTAGCAGCAAGTAACTGGGAGACTGGCAAGGCCCAGGACTGCATGGATCATGATAGACAGGAAGAAGCTGGTTCATAACAAGGGCCTCTCCTATCTGTCCTGGTTTTCTGTCTGCTATGTTTACCAACTCCAAAACCCACTTCTGATGTCCTAGAATCAAGACATTTTTAGAGGAGTGTGGTATATTTCACAGGCACACCCAGGTCCTTAGATCACCATTGAAAAAACTCATGAAAACAACTATTTAGCCTGTGGCAGACATGAATCTAAGTAGCTATCGATACACACCTGCACACACAGGGCCTTATTTTCATGCCAGCTTCCCACACAACACTTGCAAATGTGCACACTACAAATTCCATGCGTTTTTCATTACATCTGACACCTTGAGCCCTTGGTATCAAACAATTTACACCCTAGACACGTTGTTAGGGCTGTCCTTTTTTATAACATATTTATAATTTAAAAAAATACGATTTTTCAATTCAAATTTGATTTTTTTTTTTTACCATTTATCCAGGTTTGCTTATCTAGATTAGGCAGCCCAATTAAACAGTCAGGAGTGGTGGGTCCCAGCCTTACTGCAGTACAATTGTGGCTCAGTCTACTGTTGTCATGCACATTTATATAGTGAGGCTATGCTAATGCAGCAAAATGTTGATTAAAACTCAAACTCCCAGAGGCTGTACAATGTGCTGCCAGACAGCCTGCTGCTGCTGCTGGGTTAGGCAGTGACACATATGTCCAAGAACTGCATCAGCCAGCCTATTCTGGGCTGTTTAGAGTTGCAGGCAAAAGAATAAGAATAGTAACATATGGCGTTTACTATAAAACAGAAATAACTATCCACCACATATAGTCAGTCCAAGTCACACCAAGTGTAACACATCTGTGTGTTAACTTTTCTACATTAAGGTTTAAAGTGCAAAACTGGAGGGAACTTAGATTAGAAGACAGGGCTGTGAACTATCTTAGACCGTTGTTTTTGCAACAACCCTGTCACTTGAGTACTTCTGCATATTCATTTCTGGATTTGGACTCTGGAAGCTGTTATTACGTGTCTTCACACTCATCTAACCCTTTATGTCTAAAAATGGTTAAGAAATTGAGAAATCACTTCTTACCGTAACTAGTCAAATTACTCAGCAAGCCTAAACTCACAGGTCACAACCAAAAGATAATCTTCCCTCTATCAAGGAATAAGTTGAAAGTGGTGGTGACATTAATAAAAGTATTCATAATCTTGAGCCTTAGATTTGAAAAAATGAACTACAATGGTACTAATTACATTATATGTAAGTTATTTCTAACAGAGAGTCATTTAATAGACCTGATTACCAACCCACAATTATAATGTTGAAAATAGAGGAATCTCCAAATGTCTAAATAGGCTAATGGTATTGGTGGCCTTATGATCAGCTCCTAGTAATGACATCATCAATCTTTTGCTCAACTGCTGCTTCTTTAGTTCAACTTTCACATCTTTAAAATGCTCCGTTCAAAAATATTTCAACACAGACATGAAGTCTCTGAATTTCGCCTTTTATGTATGACTGACAGGTAATTGATTAACTAAGTATGGTTGATACAATGGGGACTCTCTGCACACTGTTGAACAATACAGGGACTTTTTACATCTGGATTGATTTCTCTAGCATAAAAACCCAAGCTACAAAACAGAGCTTTGTTTTAGTGCATGATGTGGGGGCGCTTCACTTTTGTGGAGCCCAGCAACAGGTGAGTTTTCAAATCAAATGTTAAATGGCAGATATATTTGTTTGTTACCTACCATATTTTACTGTTATAGCTCTGGCTCTGGAATGACATGTAACAATAAACAGCTTGTTAGCATTGCTTAATTACTGAATCCCACTCTATGCCTCAAATACACAAAAAGTGAAATGCAGACCTTGTTATGCCATTCAGTGTGTTGTTGAATCAAGCACGTGCATAAAATGCATTAACCAGTCTTGTTTCTCTGGTGTATTTTAATCCAGTAATTATCGGCATTCGGCACAAACAACTGGGTTACGCTGGGAGAGGCTGCTTTGCTGTATTGTGGGATTGGGTTGCTGTTCATCACACTAAAACATAAATTTTAGAGCTGTGGTATTCCTCTGTTACTTCACCACTGTACACGATGTTTTTTTGTTGCCATAGCAACCTCAACCATGTGGATTTGTTGTTGTACAGTGCCTTAAGGTCATTTGCATTATTTATGTAGCCTCGCTGATTTAGTTTACTCTACATCTAACACAAACATCCCTCACATCCTGGTGTCTGCACCTTCAGGAGAGTGTCAGAATAAAATGTGGTACACTGTTCGTGGTGACATGGGACGTGAGTGGGTAAACCAGGCAGGAAAGTGATAAACAGACTGAGAATAAGCCATGACAGGGGTGATAGGATACAGTGCTACTATCAGCTTGAGGAATGCCCTGTCATGTCAGTACATGAACTGCGAGCAGCACAGTGACGTCCTGGTCCTCTCTTCTACCGACTCTCAACTCAGGATAAGGCATTCATCTCTCTGCATACAGTTCCCCCACAGACAACCAAAACAGGCTAACTAATGCGAATTGATAGATATTAATTGAGCACAGATCTTACTGCATGTTATTTTTTGTCAACTCACATGCATGGCAAATGACAGTGCTTTCTACACTAGCCATACCCCAATTACCAGTCAATGTCACTACACCAAAATGTGTTTCAAATTGCTGTGGTGAGTGGTCTCCCATAATGTCCTCCTTTACCGCCCCAATGCCCACATCTCGAAGCTCACTTTGACACCGATTTAGTCACTTCATCGTGAGACAAGGGGCAATGCTTTCAGCTGTTCCAGTGAGCATTCAAGTTACTATATATAGTTATATGCAGAGTTCAGCTAATTGTGTCATGCTGTCAAGAACAATCTTACTGCACGCTGCTGAAATCGAACATGCCCAAGCTCACTAGGCTTGATAGGCAAGATACTAAAATATAGGGCTCCAGCAAGCATAGCAGCATGATTTATTGTGTACACAATCCTTCTGGCTACATTTTAAGGCTGAATGCCTTAAAAATATTGCATCACAAGAGCCCCGACAGGACAGGAGCGACATACTGTTTGTAGATTATGCCTGTAGTGTTGGGAGACATAAACCCCTGTGGTTTTCTCGCAGTTCATAGCTTATATTTGGACATGAACAACCTGTGACACCATGAAGCCACAGAAAGCACACAGAGCGAACAATGTAGTTTTCTTCTTTAAAATGAGAGATATTTAAGTTACAGAATCTATCAACATCTACTCAAAAGAAACTGCACAAAGATGGCTAAATTTGTCTTTTTTGACCAAAAAAGTAAATATTTTTCTGAATATAATATGATAAGATGTTTCCTGAGAAAGAGAGAACTTGGATGAATATTTTGATATCTTTTGAAAACTATAATTCTTTAATGAATGGAAGCCAAATGGAACACAACTCGCCTAATTTGTGCTGTAACTGCAGTGGCTGCAGAAAAGAAAATATCTGAGTGCATATCGTGCATATATAATTAATGTTTTAATTAAGTGGGCAACAGCTGTTGCATAGACATTTTATACAGCAGTATAAACGTGGCAATATGAATAAACCCTAATCTAAATTGCACATGCTGCTCGCATTGTTTGGGTCATTAATGTGCACTCAACTCATGATTATGGTCTTTAGACAGCACTTGAAGACAGCAATACCAGCATAAGCATGTTGTAATACTCCCCATAGGATGAATAAGGCAAGGACTTATAAATGGATTGAGAAAAATGACTGACAACATTGACCTGAGTATATATCCTGTGGGAAAATGAAAGGATATTTGAATTCTCTGTGGCAAACCGTGTTTGAAAAGGACACAGTCTTCGGGAAAATGTGCTCAAAATGAGGACGCCATAACTGACTAAAATTATTCAGGCATTACTATTGTTTTAAAGTAATGATTTAGTCATGATATTTGTGCTCATCCACTCTATGTACAGCTGTGTCATTACCACACAATAGAAACATCTGACAACTGTTTTCCCTTCTCTAGTTGCTAGGGTCAATAAGAGTAACAGGACAGACACCGATTCCTGTGATTTGTGTGAGTTAGACCTCATCTCTCATCTCTCTCAGTCTGTCCATCTCTCATTAAGCTCTTTTGTGGGCTCTTTCTCTCTAGCTTCTATCTCTCTTCCTTAATCTTCCTCTGTCTTGATGAATGCAGCTGTACTCAAACATCTCCACAGACGTACTGTCAGCCCTCATCACTATCAAAAAGTAATGAAACATCGAATCAAAGTACATTAGCAATGCACCTCAGGGGAGCTGCCGACATTCTATAAGAGGTACTGAGTACAACATGTTTTCTACACACAAACTGAATGCCCAGTTAACTCCCCGCTAACAAACTTAAATAGAATAACTGTACTCCATTAGCTTTTCTTGACATCACATATTACCATGTTATAAACACATGTAATAGACCTTTCCTGACTTCCACCATGTGTCAGGTCATTTAATTATGTGATTATACAAAACTACTTATACTAAAAATAAATTGTGAAAAAGTGTTTGACTATCTAACACATTTTCAAGCACAAAGTACACAAAGGACAAGGACACAAAAAGGATCGATGGTAGACTTCCTGTGTTAGTTAGTCTAACTAAAAAGTCAGATAAGCACAGTTGCTCACATAGAAGAATGTCACTTGAATAATATTTAATGAATTAACTTCACAAACATACACAAGATTTGACTTTTTAACAAACAACAAATTGGAATCCCTAAAAAAAAAATTGTTTATACGCAGGGAGCTGTCAGCTGTTTCTACCAGCTTACTGTTGGGGAGGCGAGGTTAGAGTTGCGGGGTGATTTGATGCCCCACTTACGCCGAGTTCGCCCTCTGCTGCATCTCCCTCCTGTGTCCCGAGGTCTCACAAGGTGCACCCACTCCGCTGACAACGCTGCTGGCCAGGCAAAAGATGTCAACTCCAACGTGGAAAGCAGAGCAGAGGCAGCTCTAAATCCGTACAGGGCATGATGATGTGAACCTGCTGCTGCCCCGATACAGTCATCTCCCGTCGCTAGGGTCAATGAGCAACATCCATGGAAGTAAGATGAACAGAGGGACACAGAGACGCAGACTGACGCCCCACATGCATCTAGTTGTGATAATTAATTTGAGGAAAATTAGAGGATCACATCTGGTTACATTATCCTTTAGACACTGTTGAGTTGATTTTTCAGCGACTAAAACACACCGAAGCCCTGTAGTCTTTGCTCCCACTTAATCCTGCTCCGGCTTTCCCTTTCTCTCTCATAAAGCCACGCATCATGAGCACGCCGCCTATTGGTTTTTAAAGCAGTGGGACAGTAAGGCTAGGGAGTGGCATCTCTCTACACACACGAGCGACTGTATGAATACACATTTATGTGCTGCCCATGAACCCTTGAATACATAAGACATGCATTAGTGGAAACAAACAACACAACCATTTGACCTGCACTGGCCTTAGAGAGTATTTTCTATACACCTGGCTTCATCCATGCTTAAAGATTAAAAAACATGAGGGGGTGAACCATGCGCACCCTCAAAGTTTCTGACCGCACACAAAGCATTCTTTCAGTAAATGAACAAATGCCAGAGCATTGAATGTAAAACCCATATGGGTTTATGCACTAACCAACCAGCCAAACTACTGCTATGTACATTGTGATCTCTTAACCATTTGTTGGCTTAAGATTCCATAATGGAAAAATAAAAAGGACTGACAGCAGCTCTTAATTAGTTTTTGTTTTCCTTCGCACATGATCGACTGCCAAAGCTTCTTACCTCAGAGGGCAGTAGAGTGACATCACAAAGGGGCAGACTTAAACTTTACAGATGGATACGTTGAAAAGGGCCATCCATGCATCATCAGCCTTCCTCAGCCTGAATGCTAACCATCATCATTTTAATGCCCAGCAAGACGCACAGGGACCAAACCAAACATCTTGCCATTCCTGCTGTGAATCAGCCTCCCTGAAATAATATCATTACATCAGTGATGGTAGGCATCACTGTCATCTACCCATACAATACTCCTTCTGTGCTTTTGATTTCTACAAGCAGAGGCATCCAGTCGAGAACATTCTCTTCCTGCAAAATGTAAAACCAGAATTTCTTGTCAAACTGATTGTGGAGTAACTTATCCACCAGACAGATCTCAATAAAATGGAAATGTGCAACAGTAGCTTTCAGTTATATGGCAATGACAGCACTGTTAAAAGCAACACCTTTATTATACATGTTGTGCAGGAAGTCATGCATGTAGCACTAGTGCTTAAGCCTAATCAAGCACTGTAACATTGTCTATGCAAAGTACCCAACTTGTTATTCAGCACACCTAACTAATATGAAAAGTCATTCAAATCAAAAGCCCTGGGTATTTTCAAACACAACTGAAATGCTTCTGAGGATCCTGTTAAGGCCACAATGTGGCTCAGAAGTCTTGAAAACAGGATGCAGAAGAGAAAAAGGCAGGGCAGTGTGGGTATTGAAAGGGCACGACAGGACATTGCGTTGCACATTGAAAATGCATGGAAACCATAGGCCTTTCTTTATCAATGCACAGCACGGAGCTTACACTTATGCAAGTGGGACTGGTATTTCAATCAATGGGTCTAGCAAACCATCCCTAAGCATGCGCATCCTTCGCTGTAAAGTTGTGCGACAAGGTGCAAACAGTCTCATAAGATGCAATAGTCTATGTAACTTCCCAGCTAAGAGCAGCCTATTATAGTACATTTTAAAAATGTACGACAGGAAATGACAGACTTAATTGCTGGGCTCACCGGTCATCAGAACTGTGTAATGATCCAATCCCATTGATAAAACCCTGCTTTCTAACAAAAGTGCTGTAACATGTTGGCTAGTGGGAATAATCTATCAGGAAATAACCATGTTAAGCTGTGTGACATGTATCATCCTGTCATTACAGAATTCCATTGTCTCTGCCACCCTACACCAAGGGAAATTGAGTAGTGTGGGTACTCAATTAACATTGCAGTACAGAGATTATTCCACATCCAACTGCGAAATCGGGTAAACTCATTTACACAGCCACTGATCTTCAAATCCAACTTTTTCCCCTTTTTCCTCCTTCCTCCTACCACCACCGTGTCAGGGAAACCCTTAATGACTTAAAATCCTCGCTAATCTTCGTCTCATTTCCCAACATGCTGTTTGTTTAAGCTCAGGCACTCGGCTGGAGAGTTTCTAACGGCAGCAGGAACGTGAACTGTTAGGGCCACCTGACATCTTCACTCTTGCCTCTTTGTTAAGCCATCATCAGTGTGAAATTCACATTGCAGTGCTGCAGCCATTGTTTATGAATGATACACTGTTGTATAGAGGTGTGAATGAATGCGAATGCAGTTTGACCCCGCTCTCAAGAACATTTTCACTCTACCGTGCTCTGCAAATGTGCCAAGTTTAGCTTTCACAGTCACTGTGCAACACACAGTGGGAGCACTTCCAGTGTAGAAGTTTTCCACCATCACTCATCCAACACGCACACGCAGGCTGCTAACATAACTCAAAGGAATACAAGATCAGTCATGGAGCCAGATTACAGAAGGTATACACAGCTACACTGCTGAGGGGGCAGGGTGAGAGTCAGAATCATTCAGGGTAGTCAGTTGTAAATGTAACACCCATTGCTGCCAATGGCATATGCTATTATCAGCACAGTGGAAAAAAAGTCCTTCAATAAAAAATACATGCATGTCTTGTATTACACATAGATTGGATGTTCACATACATAATGTAACACACAATCCGTTAATTTTATGCCATATAATGTAGCCCTGCGTTTCAGTTTATTGCCTGCAGGCCAGATCTTGAGCTATGTCCCTCACTGTGATGCATTTTGCCTGAATCCTTGTATATTAGATTAGGCATCCTCTATAGGACAGCACCACTGGATGAGACAGTAACGTCGTAGAGGGTCCACATATTAGCACCGTCAAGCACAGTGGATCAGTAGCACATCGTTAAGGAGGGACAGACCCTCACCTCAACTGGGTCATCATTACAAGGCAACGGCAGCACATTATAACTTGTTTTCAAGAAGCATCCACAGCCAGACAAGAGGATGAATGAAGGCTGTGTGTCTAGCTTTTAGGAGAGCCTGTGTCTGCCTGGCCTTGCTTATATTGCCAACGACAGGTGCTCTCAGGAGCAACAAACACAAACATGTACAGTCAGCATTCGACCTAAGTTTTTTTAACTTGATGTTTGCTGGGTCTAGTTCTCTGAAAATAGTAAACTATTTAATTAAAACAAAGCTTTAAAAAGAAATAAATAATATAGTACATCATAAGAGCAGAAATTCACTAGCGTCACTATCCTACAGATCTACATCATTTAGATAGATGTGGACAAAGTTCAAGTCCAAAAAGCCATAAAACTAGGCCTCATTTTGATCAACACTGTCCTACACAACATGTATTGAGAAACTGTGGGCTAATGACAAACAGAAACTGAACAGAAATGCAGTATTTCCGATGCATTAATAACCACTACAAGCAATTCACCAAACCCAAAATAGAGGAAAGGCTTGTGTTGTGTATGTTGCGTTGCACAACTTGGTTGAGTAAAGCATCTCACAGTTGGCTAGAGTGAGTAGATTCATTCTGACTCTCACCAGCGTGTAAAGTTATGTGTTAGTGAATGTGGCTGAGAAACATTTGACTACAAGTCTCTCATTGTGAAACAAGCAAGACCAAAGGAAATCAATCCCATTCATGCACAAGTGACAACTGTTTCACGGCCTCACTGGCAACCCTGCAAGTTGATAAACTGGAATCCAAGTGCAAATCCATGAAGAAGTCTGTATCCCCTTGGCAAAACTACTACTTCCACAGTAGTATTATATCTAAGAACTTGGATTCAAGCGCAGTTCATTCCATTTAGGGTTGTTAATTACCAGCACAGGCAATACTGGTGAAATGCTGGTCTTCCCTTTCTTCTGGAATCTGACAGGGAGATATAGAGCAGCTCCTAAATAAGAGCTGAATCCACACTCCATGCCCAGTCACTTCCATATCTTACAGTATGAGGGCCAGAAATGACAAAGCTCAGCAGTTCTCTAATGAGACTGTAACAAATGGGAGGGCCGTATTTAGGTTATTACAACATCAGCACACACACGGGTTTGGACATGTGCTTGTGTGCATGCCTGATAAATTCATGAAATGCCTATAATTAGAGATGCGATTCTAAAATACAATGCGTAGGATTCGTTTTCATTGCTGCAATCAAATAAGGTTTACAAACACCCTGTTTTACGCTTGTTCCACTTTAATCGCAAACAAAATGTTATATTTCTAAAACATTATGTCCATTAAGTCAAATGGCTATAAATTGACCATTAGTAGACAATTGTGCAACAAATCAGAAACATAAGATTTTTCTTCAAACCCAATCATATTTCCATATGATAGGGCACAATACTTCACTGAAAATAATTAGGCTACTATAGCAGTGACATACTAAGTTTTATAGGTATGTGTTGTGACACTTTGCCAATCACAAGTCAGCCAAAAAGGAACTGATTAACCTTGTAGATAACAAATGTAAAGAGGGTAATCGCTGATGAATTCATCAAAATTAAGCATTTGATTAATGAGGAATATACAGCATTAACAAAGGTGGAAGGGCAGTATTTGAGCATCTCCTAAATATCGGGTCTATCCGTGTGTGTTTCCAGCAACTTGACTCAAGCTGAACTCCTACAGTTGTGAGCAATTGGGATGAGAGGTCATGATGCAGGCATGACACAATTGGTTTCTGATACAACAGGAAGGCACAGATAAAGATGTTACTTGCTACTAAATAACATACACAGACCTCACCCAGACTGAAGGAAGAACTTGTCATCTGCAACTCTTCATCAAACTAGTTCACTTCAGTTGCTTCCTATTACCATTCCTTCATGACAAATGTAATCTGTCGATGTTTTTTTCCCTAATGAAAAGACTGCACAATTAACACACAACTAGGTAGATATTGTCATATTCTTGAACAAAAAACAGTAGGACTGTTTCTACCTGATATAGGCATTTGTGTGCTACAGCTTTTTGATGACACAATATTTACTTTAAGTGTCTTGCATCTTTAGTTTCCTCTAACCTATGTAATAAACAAATGTATAAGTTACACAAAATTGTCGCATTAAATCTTTTATCTTGGTAGGCCACTTGTTGAGAAATGTTAAGATGAGCAGGAGAAGCAATTTCGTTTGATGACATTATTTTACTTTATTCATTGTTGATTCATCAAAGTATTTAAAGTATGGTTCAAAGTATTTGTGTTTACGATTTACATACAAATTACATTGGTTGTGCTGTGAGAATTGCTCATGATTGTTTAAATACAGCTTTTCCCCCAATTTATGCTACCAATTCAACTGAATGAATTTATAATATAGGTCATTTGGATTTTGGAAGTTTGCAAATATAAAACAGATTCATGGGTTGTTAAATTGGGTTTACTTTATGACCACAACTGTTTGGTTATTGGTCAGACAAATCCACAGTAGTTGGAGTAATGATTGTGTGCTGTAAATGTACACCATAGCTGATGCTAGTTATGAGTAACACTACTCACTGCTACACCTGCAGAAGTCAACATCAACGTTACCTCAATTTCACACATCAAGGGTATGACAGCAGGAAGGAAGTGAGCCCAACATAAAGTACAGGATGCTTGAAAATGCTGATTTCTGGGTGTCAATGAACAAGACGTCAGTTTTTACTGGTAGTGTACTTACTGGTTCGTGGGAGGTGCAGACAGGGGGAACACCACCTCTTCTTCTTCGTATTCCGGTCCATCCTGCATGTCGCTTTCATCCATAGTGCCGCCGAGCCCCCCACAGCCTGGAGGAGGAGGAGGAGGTGGTGGCAATGGGGGGGAGACACTGGCCCCATCCGGGCCTGTTGATGTGGGTGAAATCCGACTAGTTGGACCCTCCGACGTGGGAGAGCAGCAAATGCCGCCCACTGTCCCTGAGCCTGTTCCTTGGAAAACTGAATGTCCACCTCCTGCTCCGCCACTCCCTGTTGCGGACAGCACTGGCCCGGTCATATCCCCTCCAGACATGGGATGTATCACACTGATGTCTGGAAGTGAGTCCGGAGAGGTGTTTGAATGTTGGCGGAGGGTTGAACCTGGTCCTTGTCCCAAATCATTGACTCGCACTCTCGACTTGGGATAGTAGGGGAAAGGGGCCGTCTCCGGGCCTCCTCCGCCTGCCACCCCTGTCCCTGTCGTGACCGAGCCCGTATCCTCACTGCTGACCTCCGCAGCCATCATATTAGGAAAATATGTAGAGGGGAAAAAGTCCAGAAGGGGACCTGTCCTTCCCCTCTGTTCTTACAATACTCCTTCAGTGTTTGGGCTCCGGGGAAACAACACCAAAAGTTTCTCAAAAAAAGCGTTTAGCTAGTCAGCTAACGTTAGCCGACAAGCTAACTTAGCTTACTCGGCTGCCCTAGCAGGCGTTAGCTTGAACTCGCATTCGCTCGCTGCAAGATAGCCAAGCTAACGCTAGCGGCTAGCAGCTTCGAGACACTTGATGAGTTCTTGCTCGCTATGTCTTCATTGTTTCCTGAGTTTAAAGTTCACACCGAAACGCTATATAGAAACAAACATTTAAAATGTCTCAAATAGAATATGAATTCACCAATAGTTCCTGTTTTTCTGTTCGGACTTCACCCTCGGCATCAGGCAGACCACTTGTCGGGGAGTGTTGTTTTATTGTCACTGTTGTGTGTAACCCCCGTCTTTTCCAGTGTTGTTGTTTTCTTTCCTTGTGAGTTTCCAGCCGTCTCGAGTACAGTCCATACACGACCCAGCCCTATCGACTAAATCCCCGGAACGATATGTTTTACAACGCGAACTACCATGCCGTAAACCAAAGTAAATGGTTCTTGCGTATACAAGCTAAGTTCGCCTTTATTTCTGGGTGTTAGGGCTGGTGGCTTGCCCGCTGCTGCGCTGCTCTTTCCCCCCTCCCTCTCCGACTCCTCTCCTCTACAGTCACCGAGTAGACACAGCCAAGTGAACACAGAGCGGCACCAGTTCAATCCATGACATCTTCAATCAGTACTCCAAGAAATGGGACTTGTATCCTAATTGATATAAAAATAGATTAATTGCTAATAGGGAATAGGCTTTCAGACACGCAGCACATATTTTTCTCAAAAAACAGGATTCTAGAATATTTCATATTTTCTTTATTATCTTATAGGCACTTTGTTATTCTTAGCTAGACTGAGTAATCCATTTTAATTTAACTTATTTGGCCGCTGCATTCTGTTCTGACTACTTACAATGTATTCAGAAAATATTTGGACAGTGATAGGTTTTCAATTATTTGGGGCGTTTACTTTTACATTGGGAGAACACTGTGGAATGCATTCTATTCATATAGCCTACATAGTTGTCCAGTGTTAGGACAGTGCAGAAAGAAATGTATGCAAGGCAACCGAGGTTTCTATATACAAATTCTTGACTGCCCAAGTCAGATATATGGCAACAATAAAACTAAAGACCAGACTAAAGACAAAAATACCCCCTGAAACAAGAAAGTTGTGAAGATAGCTGCAGTTAAGGCCTGGCAGAGCATCACTGTGGAAGATACCAAATGACTGCTGATGTCCGTGGGTAGACTTGGTTTATTTTAAGGACTTATTTTGTTCACATTGCCACACTTAACATATTCCCTTGAGCACAGTTTTAAACGTGAAAGGTAATTTTAACCTAGGGATACACCAGCAAACTCAGTAGACCAACCAATGGCTTAGATTAAAACATTCAAAATGTAATTTGTAGGCTGAAGAAGTCGATTTGTAAGCTCTAGTAAGTCAGCCATGGGCTACCCTTGACCTGATAGAGCTTACATAGTGTTGAGCAGCTACACCAGTGGGCCACTGCTCTCCACCCACCTCTCCAGTCATGCCCTCGGTGCAGCTGCCATCACCATTCCACCTCGTCACTGATCCTTCTTAGAGCAACTGGCACAGTAAAAAAGGAAGTCTGTATGTACCGTTCACTTTTCATTGCTCAATAGATAGATAGATAGATAGATAGATAGATAGATAGATAGATAGATAGATAGATAGATAGATAGATAGATAGATAGATAGATAGATAGATAGATAGATAGATAGATA